>MU225553.1:776189-787908 GCA_018584345.1 Thuja plicata
TATATATATATATAATTTTCCTTATTGAGAAGAAGTAGTGCTCGGGGGAGATAATTATGGAATGTTTATGGCTAGGAGGAAAAATCAGTGCTCGTGGTTAAATAATCATTTTAAGAATCAACATGGTATCAGAGTAGATACGAACTTCTGGCAACATGAATGGTTTTTGCATTTTGGATAATTGGGATAACATTGTGGATGGTATATGTAACTTCTTGTCTCAAAGCCTTGCAAAGTTGATGAAACAATTGCATTGCAGAGATGATAGAGCACGTAGTGTCAAAGTGTGGGAGATATAATCTTGCACGTTTCAACCACAGACTGCAAATCAATGCAATGTGGAGGTGCAACGACCAGATTAGAAATATTATCTTCCCAACAAACTTGTAGTCGTTGTAGACAGTAGCCATGCTTCTAGTCGGTTGGAAATGAAGGCAAAAAGTGTTATATTAGTGGTAAAAATATTGGTAGATTGCAAATTTTGTCTCTGAAATGGATGCCTAAATATTGGAGAATCACATCTTCCTTTACTGTCTTAGGCTCATACTTGAAGTAATCTCTTTGAGCTTTCTTCTTGTTTCAACATCTGCAATCTTATCACCTATAATATGATCAGCTGAATGATTCATCTTTACATACCTAGGTATCACCGGTTCAGGTCTAGGAGCTTCTTCATCTTCCAGTTGAATCACTTCTCTCTCATTGTTTTGATATGCTGGTGCATGCGCTTCCAGTTCAATATATACTATCTCTTGGTCATCCTCTATTTAACCTTTATCGTTCAACTAACCCACACTCAACAGATAATGTGTTAGACCATCCACATAATAGACCTCATCAATATTACTCTTTCCATTCAAAGAAATAGTGCCTTTACCTTTAACAAAATAAGGTGTACTATTACCAAACCTTACCACACCACCTGTAAACTCATCAAGTTTAATAAACTTACTATTATCACCAGTCATGTGATGTGAGCACCCGCTGTCTATAATCCATTCATCATTATGTCTTATATGAGAAACCAATGCCTTTTTTCCTTCATATGGATCTTCTTTGACTCCAACATATACAAAATTTTCTTCCTCGTTGTCTCTTGATTCTTCATTGGTAACACCTTCATCCACTGCAAAAAAAAAATGTTTCTTCTCTTTTCCTTTAAATCTTTTGAACTTATCCTTTTGTTCACCATTAGGACATCTAGCAACAATATGTCCAATCATATTACAAGAGAAACATTTCAATCAAAGTTTGCCTTTGTACTTACTAGTCCCTTTAGGTAATCTCTTAGCTAGTAGAGCTTCAAACTCTCCTTGTTTCCTTTCTTCTTCCAAGATAGCTTCAAGTTCCTTGGCATAACTTGACATGTGATTAGTATCAAGACTTGTTTCCTTACTTTTCCTTACTGATACATTCGACAATGATGCCTTGAAATCAACTTCAACTCTTGGAATATTGTTATCATAGTTATTCAACTCAAATGCAGTAAGCTTACTGATCAGTCCATCTATAGTAATATTATCGAACATTCTCAACTCATTTATAGCAGCCACTCTAATGATATAAGCAAGAAATAAAGTTCTTAACATTTTACTTACCACAATATCTTCCTCAATAGTTCCACTAGCACCTTTAATAACACTAACCACTTCTTTTATTCTTAGCCCATATTGTGCAATATTCTCTCCTTCTACCATTTTCATGTCATCATATTTTCCTCTAAGACTGTCTTCCTTAGCTTTCTTCACATGAATATCTCCACTATAGATAAGTTTCAACTTTTCCCAATCATCACAGGTAGTCTCTAGTTCACGAGCATCAACATATTCAACATTAGTTAGGGTACTTACAATGGCTTCATGTGCTTGAGTATCTTCTTATTGTTCCTTTAGTTCATCTGCAGTGAGAGTTCCAACAGGGGTGATATACTTGTTTGTGACATGCATCCAATATTGTGGTCCCATACCCTTTAGGTGTAACTTCATTCTATCACACCATACCACTAGGTAGTTGTCCTTATAAAACTTGGGAGGTTCCTTCCTCATCATTTGATCTTTTCCTCAAGTTTATAGGCTTACCACAAAGAGGACCAATGCTCTGAACTAATTTTTAGTAATATCAAGTCCAAGATTAGTGAGGCAGGGGGGGGGGGGGAATCAGTAATTTAACAATTCCAACATTTCATNGCAGGGGGGGGGGGTGAATCAGTAATTTAACAATTCCAACATTTCATTAACCACTCAAACACTTGCATCAATAAGCATTCATTGCATGAAACGCTTAAGCAGTAAGAATAAACATCCATAATCATGCAACACAATAACACCAAAGTTTTTCTCATGAAAACCCAACAGGGAAAAACCACGTGTGGGGATGACACCCACTAAAATCTGCACTCTTCTGAAGTACACCCAGTTAAGAGATTAGGCTATTAAAAGCTTACAATAATGCCTGGTTAAGAGAAAGACCCGGTTAGGAGTCACCCGATCAAGAGATTTACATCTAGCCCTGTTAGGAGTAACCTAGTTAAAGGATTTCAAACTCTAACTAAAGAGTCACCCTATTAAAGGATTTACAATTCAGACCTGTTAGGATCTACCCGGTTAAGAGATTTAGCTTGATGAATCTGCTAGGAGTCAACAAGTAAATGATCTGAGAAAATAGCAATTCCTTTGCTAATACAAATCAAGTTCAAGCTCAATCTCTGCTACACATGTAGACACACTTCTCTTTTCTTCTTCTTCTTGATTGCACCTCTACATCCATGATCTACACTTGTCTGTTTCATCATTTTTCATATTTATACAATTCAAGTACATCAGGGCAATTAACTGCCTTACAAAACATTTTACAATCTTTCCCACTCAATGAGAAAACCCTAAAACATGTTACAAATATAGAACACTTTTAAAAAAAATCAGGTTGACCTTCTAATTCATTGCACATCGATTTGACAAAAGAAGGTCAAACCAAAATGCATTCTTCAATGTTCTTGCACAACCTCCAATAAATATGACCACAAATGATCACAAACAAGTCAACTCATCAATCCCCGTTGATCAACAAAAATACCACGATCCCTCGAACACATAAATACTCATCACAACACGGTGCATCATTACCGGTCAAGGATCTAACTAACTGTTCTAAAGAACACCTTTAACTCTTTTCTGAAGAACCCTCTAGCTCTTGAAACTTCTCCTTATGATCATCAAAATATGATGTGGTCGCAACTAAAACCTCATGACATATCCAAGATACACATATTATGACCACAACATCTAAATCCAAACACTGTTGACAAAATCATCAAATCATTCTTCTTGTGCAACATCTTATTCTTCCTGTTAACTTGTCAACCTTCAATCGATCATAACTCACTCAATACATAAGATAAATCTTTGCGGTCATAGATATAACATCTAGAGACATCACTTAGTCTTATTGTATGATCACACACTTCAATTCTCTCTATAACTCAGAATTCAATCTCTTGAACATACATTAGCATAGTAGGTACACAATCAACCAACAAACACTAAGTTGACATCAATGATAACATCATAACTGATCAACCTATCATCAGTTCAATATCAAAATCATACACTACATCAGTTATGTCAACATCCATTTCATGTTGCAAAAAATCTAGAGCCAATGTCACCATGTGCTCCATTTTCAATCCATCCCATTCAAGAGAGTCTCATTCATAGTCCTTCTCCTTCATGCCAAAGCAATGATCTTTTTCCAAAATCTCCCTTGCATATTCAAAGTCATTACCCATGTCAAGAAGATGATCCAAAGCACGAACAAACAAGTCCTGAAATTAATCAAGATCAAGATCCTCATCATGACAAATCCCATCTAATTGTTGAACAAGATCCCATTTCCCTTTAGCTACATGATGATCTCACCATCCCTATCCTTCCTATTCAAGGTGATCCCCTTCCATCCCAAGAACAAAGTCTCTTTCCAAGTCCCACCGACCTCCCACTTCCCAAGCAAGATCATGAACTCTCTTCCATTATTCCTAACGATCCCATCCAAAGTCAAGAGAATAACACCTTTCAAATGGAGTCCCATGATCTCCATCCAAGTCAAGATCAAGGTATCACTCCACCTTTATGTCCATTAAAAAATCCCATCATCCCTCCAAATCCTCCTCAAGATCTCTCCATCACATGCATTTCCTTGTTTTGATCCTCCAGATCTCCCACAAGATCCTATCTTGCCAAATGATCATGTCATTGCTCCTATTCCATCGCATGATCCCATTGTTCCTCCTGATCCCCCTAGTGATTCAAGCACATCTATGCAAGTTGTTCATGAACCCCATACAAGTGAAAGGGGCTCTTCTTCTTCCATCCAGTTTGATCCACTTCATGTTCCTATGAGTCATTCCATATCATATCCACCTAATAATTGACCTCAAAGGGTTAGACCTCCATGAAAAAGGTATATTAGAACCCTTTCATGTCATATAAAAATTTATGGTCACGATCTTAATAAAAAATCTCAAAATCAAAGTGTTGTTATCCCTTCAAAATCCAAATCCAAACATATACCTCCATCTTCATCACTTCCATCCATCCTAGCTCCATATATTCCTCCCTCCATTAGCTCATAATCCCCTTTCCCAAATGCAAGTCAGCAAAGGCACACATCTTGGAGAACCTTCCACCCATCCAAAATGACTCCATACAATTCCTATCCATCAATGAATCACATTCCCTTTCCAAGCAGTTTGGATGCCAAACATAAACTCCATAAGTCAAGCAATCCACATGCAGTCAAGGATCAACATGTCCAGACTAATCGACATGTAAAAATAA
The DNA here is from genome assembly GCA_018584345.1 of Thuja plicata. Lineage (NCBI taxonomy): Eukaryota > Viridiplantae > Streptophyta > Pinopsida > Cupressales > Cupressaceae > Thuja > Thuja plicata. Next base: position 781,022 of record MU225553.1, read on the forward strand.
AGCAAAATATGATCTAAAAATAAAAATAAAGTTCCAAAAGTCCACAAAAGCCCATTAATCAAAAAACAAATCAAAAGCAATATGGGTTCTAAAATCCCTTGTGCAAACAATGTGTTCCAAGGACCTCCCCCTCGCCCAAAAAAAAATTAAAAATCAAAATGCATGTGGATTCCCAAGAAGCTTCCCGAAGCACAAAGTCCTAAAAAAAAATCCAAGTTGGCATCCAAAACTACTATCCCATCATCTAAAATCCTCCCATCTTCCAAATCTATTTTGGGTCTTTATGTCCCAAAATCCATATCCTTTCCTCTATCACATCCATCACCCCTCAAGGTGTGTGCCAATGTTGTTCTTGCATCCATTTCCATCCACTCAAAATCAAGTCTTCTTACATTCCCTTCCCTATCAAACACCTATTTTCCAACCTTGCATCCAACCTATCCAATCCTTGGCATTATCCTTATCCTATCCTATCCAATCATCCATGTCATCTCCCTTTTTCATCACCCTACCAACATCTTTAAGTATACTATCATAGTCATGGTCTGTTATTTTGTATCTTTCAAGAGCACAATTCCAAGAGAAAGACGCTTTAATCCTTCGTCCATGTCATGTCATGTGTCCATTATCTTCCAAAATGTCAAAAAAATTTGAAAAAGAAAAAAATTTGCCTTGATGAAAACCTGGCAAACAGGCACTTTGGGCAAGTACCATGATGAAAACTTGGCAAACAAGCGTCATGTGTAATTTATGAAATTTTTGCATTCCATACTTGGGGGCAGATTTCATTCATGTTTTCCTCCATTATCCCTTTCATTTCCTCCATTATCCCTATCATTTCCTCTATTATGTTATGCACGTCATATCCTTTATCCTATCAAAATCCGTATTCCCCTTTACCTAACTTTGATCTTGACAAGACTACAGATCTCCCTAGGAGCGTTACATACACTATTTTCTTTACAAAATTCATCTCCTTTGGTCCATATCGTCTATTTTATCACATCTCCTTTCGTCCATATTTCCTATCTTATCATAACCGTTCATTCATATCCCTCACCTTTGTCAATTATTGATCTTTCTTATCCTATCCATATCATATCATTGTCCTATCCACATCCTATCATTTTCTTACTCAAATCCTTATCTTGGTCTTGAAATAAAATAACGACATTAAATGAAAAACATGTTTTCAAATAAATCTCTTGACATGTCCCTTCCTATGCATTGCATGTCATCCATTACACCATTTTATTGCCCTTTCATTATCCCGACTAATCCCTTAGCTTGGCAAAAACATATATCTCATTCCTTGGATAGTCCTTGACAACCTAAATAGATCCAATGCAAGCGACCCTTTGGCCTTCATCCATTCTACCAGTACATTCTACCAATCCCTAATGTCCTTGCCTTGCTAGACACTAGGGGCAATTATATACATCTTCCTCATGTAAATAACAATGACCTGAAAAATCCTAAAAATCACATAAAGAACTAAAAAAAATTCAAAAAAAAAAATCACATAATATCTGAAAAAAATAAAAAAAAAATCAAATATGATCCTGAAAAAATCACTAAAAAGCATAAAAGGTCATGAAAAAAGCACAAAAAAATCAAATAATTTCAAAAACCTAAAAATCAGAAAAATTCTCCAAAAATTGCAATAAACATGTACATGATCATTTTTCCTGTCATCAATAAATTGTCCCTTGCGACAGACATACATCTGAGAAGATGCAATCTGAAGACTTATCATACTTTGCACTTAATGAAATCATGCATCAATAGACAAAATATCCAATCAAGTCAACAATCAATCAGATCAAACTTGTCCTATCAATCAATAACATCAATTTCTCCTTCTATCAACCAATCATTTTTCATACTGGGTCTGGTATACTCGAAACCAAACCTATTAGCGTTAGACGGGGTACTTCATTCCTGAAACTTATCAATCAAACAAACTATCAACTTCAACAATAAGATCAGAATGGTTGTTGACTTGCTTGGTTCAGTGAGTCTTATCTTTTATTATTTATCTTTGGTCATGTTCATATGCTACTCCGGGATATCATTGAGTGATGAGAGTGGTCGGGATGGTTCATGGTCCTTTGTTTTTATTTTTGTCTTCTATTTGCGGAGTGTTCTTCATACAGTTCTAGGGCACGCATGTCATATGCTTCAAGATGGATGGAAACATTCCTTTTCTGCATGGTGTTTGTTTTTACGCAAAGGAATTACACTATCACCCTGAATTTCTGTGTCATGTTGTGATGCATCCAATTTTCCATATTAAATAAATCTCTTATGATAATAATGCACTTATGAAAGTGATGTTTGTCATTACTAACTCTTCTCTGTCTAATTTCTTCTTTTTACTAACATTTCTTCTATCAATCCTAGCAATCACTTTCTTTTAAAAAATTGTCCTCCTATCAATTTCTGCCCAATTTTTCGAGGGGGCATCCTACCTCCATTCTTTCAATCCATTGGGGTGTGATTTTTGATTTTTCTTTGACACAACACTCATAATTGCATTGTATCAAAAAGGGGCAAAATGTAGACACCCAAAAATGCTTCACACCTATGTGCCCCATTTTTAACACATATCCTATTCACTAATATTGTGTCATTCTTCCATGTCATCAATTACTAACATTTCTCTCATAACCTATGTCACTTTGGCCGAATTGATCATTTTCAAATCATTATCAGAATCAATCAAATCATGTCAAATCCTTATCAACTCATCATCATTTCAAATAATTTCAAACCTTATCAATCTCTTTCAAAATCAACTAAGGCATTGTCAAAGTTATCGGTGCCGCTTCAATCAATTTAACGCATTGTCAAAGTCATCAATGTTGTTCCTAAATCATTTCAAAACCACCAAAATTATTCTGAATCCTTATCAAAATAATCAAAACCAAGTCAATTTCGCATCAATTTAGTTAATTCGGTCAAAGATCAACTAATTTGTCCTTTTGGAGTAAATAACCCATAATTTATCTCTATGTCTTAATTGAATAAATAATTTGATTTGATTTATTCCCTCTTTCCTGTCTCCACAATTAATTTATTGACTAGTTTTTCATGTTGGAGTTTCCTAAATTCCTATTTACTAATTTCTATTTTTGTGGGAATTAATGAGTTTTTAAAATTCAAAATTTCCCTCCTACTAATTAGCCTCCATTTGTCATAGTTGTCATAGTTTATGACACTTTCCTCTTTTCCTTTGTCATAATTTGTCATACTTTATGAAAAAATTCCCTTCCCTTCTCCACACTAATTTTCCCAATTTGATCTCTTACAATTTGTCATAATGTTTCATAATGACAGTTTTCCAATTTCACTCTCCAATTATGACATTTTTTTTTCCATTTGCGCATCTTATTTCCATTTCTGCATTTTGGCTCTCATCTCTATAAATTGAGATCACTTTGCCTTCATTTTCTAACCACTCTTTCCTAGTATTCTCGTAGTCATTTTTCTTTCAATTTGTGAGTGCATTTTGTCAAGGTTAGAGCACATTTTCAATGGAGAAGAAAGGAGAACATTGGAGCTACATTGAGAGAGTGCTTTTTTGATTGATTTCAATGTTTTAATGCACTTTGCTTTATTGGCTTTAATGGTAGATTAGGATGTTTTTTGCATGATGTTTTGAGGTTTTGTGGTTGCCTTTATTATGCATTTTAACTCATTTTCCTATCCTACAATGGACTCCTTTGATCTCGAGCCCTCCTTTCCTAGGAATCTTGGTGAGACCAACATGCATATTAATGATATTAATCCTATCACAAAGAATAAATTTTCTCATTCTTCTAGTGATGAAGATGAAGTCTTAAGAGTTCCTCCTATTGGTCCCACTGAGAGGGGGGGTGAATCAGACCAAATCAAACTTAAACACTTAAAACTCAACTCGTTGATTCAATCGGTAACGCTGAATATAGTAATAATTGATTCACCAAATAACTTAATAACTTAAACAACCATACATCTCATAATATGCAAAATAATCATTCAAACTCAATAAACATAGATTTAACTTAGTTGACACCAGATTTAACGAGGAAACCCAATTTGGTAAAAACCTCTGTGGGAATCGTGACCCACAATAAAAATGTACCTTTTTTGAAGTACGCTCAGTTAAGAAATTATCCTGTTAAAGATTACAAACACATTTGCTAAATGTGACCCTATTAAAGGATTTCCCTCAGATCGGTTAAGATATTCACCCTGTTAGGAGTGGTCTTTATAGAGGACTTTAAACACTCTTTTGGAATGTCACCTACGTCTAGGATTTATAAATAGGATAGTTAAATCCACTCAGTTAAGATATTTTCTTTGTTACAAATGCTAATAAGCAATAGTAAAACTTTGATCTGTAAATATAGAAACTACCTTTTTCTTGTGAGAGATCCTTTATGCTCACATGAATATTGGCATCACATACTCCAATTGTCTCTGTTTCCGACTATAGATTCTATTCTTTCTTCTTCTATGTTCTTCTCGGTAACTCTTTTCTTCAGCTTCTTTCTGCATCTTGATTCAATTCGCCAACATCATAATCTCTGTTAATTTCTCATCATTTATATAGACATACTTTTGCCTCTTAATCTCCTTGCTTATTTTTTCCATTTGTATCGTCTTAAAATGGAAGCACTTCCATGTTAAGAACATTTATCCCTCCTTAGGGGTTTTTTTTTACCACCATCATACTGTCCCCTCCTTTCTGCATCATCTCCTGCTTTTGTGCCTGTTTAGGACCCTGATTAGCCTCTCCGGGCACCTTCTATCCCACCTGGCACTTTTTCCAGGGGTTCTGACCCCCTGGGTCAAGGTCGACCTCGACCTTGACCTAGGTCAGGGTTGAACTCGACCTTGACCTAGGTCAGGGTCAATCTCGACCTTAACCTGGGTCCCCCTTCCAAATTTGGAAGCTTGTTAGCTTCCGGAGGTCATCAAAATTTCATTTTCCCGCTTCCGGGTCGACTGTTTTGGGTTCCGAAGAGGCAAATCCTAAATTTTATTTAATATAGGTCCTATTCTAGGAGAATGGCTCTAATTGGAATTTAATTCTCCTATGTCGGCCTCCTTAGAAGATTGTGCCCTAGTTTGATATAAAAGGAAGCCTTTCTCTCTCATTTTCTCTAACCATCAACTAAGTGATATGAGGTCCTCAAGCAAAAAGATCAAGCATCCATTTGTTCTACAGGTTTCCAAGATTTCAAGGGGTTCAATTCTTCCTCTCAAGAATTCAAGTTCTCCATTTAAGATAAAGGATTCAAGTTTTCAAGCCTTTGAAGGGATTAGGTTCAAACATTCAAGATTTATCATTCAAACCCTAGATCTAGCCATCATGGTGGTGTGATCTTCCTTCAAGATCCTTTGTGCATCCTCAACAATCATTCATTCTCTTTAAGGTGGATTCCAAGCATACAATCATGAAGGTTTATGGTTTCTATTGATTCCAAGCTTTCATATTTACATACTTGCTACATTTGAATTACAATTGCATATCTATTTGAATATCATAGCTTCATTATTAGATTCATTTCTAATACTTGCTAGCATTCTATACTTTATTGATTTCAAGGTTAATTCCTAAATCAGGGTTTGACTAAGGTAAACCCCTCCCCCCCAATAAAAAAATCTCTTTTTCCCTTAGGTACAGGTTTAGGATTGAAGATTTGAACTCAGATCTGGATACCCTTTTTTAGCAAACTATCGGGATCGGCGAACAAATTTTTTGTCGAACCTGTACAGGCCAGGGTCGAGATTATTGGGTCAAGGGTGAGATTAGTGGGTCAAGATTGACCTTTTTCATAAGATGGTGTTAGATCAGAAAAAGATTTCTGGGTTTTGTTCGTCTCTACGTTCTAGTTCCGGATATACTTCAGATTTTCTATAAACATAGTACATACCTCAGAAAAAAAAATTCTTTGATATGAAATTATTTAAGGTTAGTAATCCCTCTCATCCTTTTCAATTACTATTATATATTATATCTCCTTAATCATAAACATAATTTAAGATCTTCTTCCTTACTCTCATCTCCGAATGGTTGATTCATTTGTGCATTGATCCTACTTTAGGGTTAATCAATTTGGATCTTTCATTTGTGCATTAGGGGTTAAAAGAGGGACATCTTATCTTCCTTCCCCCTATAAGCTTAATCACATTACATAATCACATCCATCAATTACAATTAAATGTAAAGGTTATGGAAATACAACACACTTAATCAATCAACAATCAAAAATTTTCCTCCTTTACATTTTAGTGAACCCGTGATAGACAACTCTTTCTTGTTGGTGTTAGATGCTTTGCTTCTTACATTAGTTTTATTTTATGCTCTTGCATTCTAAAATACAAAAAAAAATATTCATAAAAATACAACAACACTTCTTGCATCTCATTCATTATGAAGATCTTTTGGTGTATGGCTATTTTTCTTATTATGCTTATTTAGCATCTCTTTATAGTACATATGATGTCTATGAGAGTATCATCCATTTCATCATCCTTGTTAATATTCATATTTCACTTGCTTATGCTATTGTGAGATTAACTAATACCAGTCTTCCTACTTTCAAAACTTTCATTAAAGATTTGTGTAGTGGAATTATTACTCTTTTGGATTATGTGAAGAATTGGGTAGATGATACCTCACCTCCTAATCTTGCTAATCCTATCATGCCTAATATAGCTCCTAATCTTCCTAACCCTAATCCTATCAATCCTAATGCAATTCCCAATGTTCCTATTTCTATTTCTCCACCTTCAATCCCTAGTTCTTCCCACACTTATGATGGGGCTCAAGCTAGGATCCATGATAATGATGTTTGAGAATTCTTTCATTTACCTTCACCTCCCTATCCAATCCA
>MU225553.1:792736-805735 GCA_018584345.1 Thuja plicata
CTATTGAAATTACTTCCTAGTTTCTCAATACATTCACTAATCTGAACTGTAATGGGTCTATCCTTTTTCCAAACAATATTTCCCAATGTAGGAAATGTATCCTGAATGTAGAAAAATATATAGACTACTAAGGAACCAAACTTACATGATGAGCTCTTAGCATTTCTGATTGATGCTAGGTTCTTGGCTAATTATGTCTGTTGTAGCTCGGCAAGATCATATGTATGATTTTTCTTAACAATTTTCCATGCCTGATCAACGACTGTACAAGGAACACTATCCAATCTACTCGACTGATAGAACTTATGTGCTATTACTCTTACTCCAAAATCAAGTTCTAGGTCTGTAATTGTAGAGATAGTCATACCTCTGTTGTTCCATACGGCTCCAGTATTCAGTGTAATTTCTTCTTTGCTGTTATCCCTCATTGTTCATTTTTCGTTCACTACAGGATATCCAGTCACTCGATGAATCATTCTTTTGGTGATATTGACTGGTCCATTATCCAACCACATACACATGTCATGAACTCAGCTAAGGATAACCTTAATCCATTCATCTTTGAAACCTTGTGGAAAATCTAGGGCACGAGTTAACCCTTTGTTGGCTAAATGTTTGAATTCTGCCTTCAGAACTCCATCAACACACAATTTGCTGTAGGATTTCCTCAATTCACTATCACTTACTTCACCAATCTTAACCATATAACATGATCGAACATCATGGATCATAAGTACCTTAGGTGGAATAGATGAGAGGGCACCCGTTAAATCACTCTGAATCGCACTTTCAGGAATGACTCAAAAGTTGAGAGGTTCACATTCCTCACTCCATACTAACTAAATTTGTTGTTGTTCTCCCTCCATGCTCTTAGCTGGTGCGGAAGAACTTGCAGCCATAATCTTGAAATTAGGGTTCGAAAGATGAAAAATAGAGTACCTCGGCAAGTAGCTCTTCGCACTATTCACCTTAGGATTGCCGACGACACGCTGATGAAATCTTCGATGCTAACTTCATTAAGATCAATTCTGCAAATTACTTCAATTGCTTCGTAAACAATAAAAATTGCAAGGTAAAAATGAAGTGTCAACTGTTCATCCTTTATAGACTTTGAAAGGTCAAGGTAGGTAAGCAATGAATGTTCTACCCGTTGAGTTAGTGCAAGTCAGTTTTCCTTGGCTTTAACACAACTTGCATCCCACTCAGCTTACTAAACTCAACCATCATAAAACTTACTCGGCCAACAAAACTCGGCACTCACTAAAGAACTCAACCTTAGTGCCCATGATTAGTTCTCGACACTTATAGTGCAATTGGCTCAACTCGGCATTTGTCTTCAAAATATGTCCTGGTGCATCTTAACATATGCAAATATGGAGTTTTGTACATTTCATGTTAGGAACTGATGTAAGATAAGAGTTTTAGATGCATTTCCTTACATAACTCTTTTTCTTAGTTGGAGATGATGTGATCACCTGATCCATTGGATTGGGTGACCTCAGCTTTACTAGCCTCACTGCTGCATGGTTCAGACTTCTTAACCCATGTCTTGTTCTTTTTTTCCCTTATTTTCTCAACAGTAGGAGCAGGTACTCTAGTCTTACAATCTTTCCTTGTATGACCAATTTTCAGACAACTGTGACAAAATAGGCTTCCATTCATCCAAATTTTAAACTTTCCTCTGAAATGTGTCCTTATGCAGTTTTCTGGAACATGTCCATACTCACCACAGTAATGAAAACTATGCCATGTATTGTAATCCCACTTGTAAGTATTGCCTTTTCTTGGTGATTTCTCTTGTACCTTTGATGTCCACTGTTGTTTACCTTTAGATCTACAATCTTGTGCTCTATGACCATATTTGTGACAGTTATAGCAATTACCATTGAGTCTAGGTGTTTTGCTTGCCTTTGTCTTACATTTACATGCTTGATGTCCAAACTTATTGCAATTAAAGCAATAACCATTAAAATTAGTTTTCAGATTGGACTTACCATTCTTGCTTCAACAAATGTTTGCTGTATGACTTAGTTTCCCATAGTGGTGGCAAACAGGTTTATTGTTTCTTGGCTTTGTATACCTTCTTTCACCTATCTTAGATGATTCTCCTTCTTCAATGGTTGTATGTTGTTCAAAGTGACCTAATCCAGAAGAATCTTTAGGTCTTCTTGATGCTTCCACTAGTTGTTCAAAGTAGCTCATAGCTACATTTGGATCATTCACTCTATTATTGAGTTCTTTCTCAGATCTCAATTCATCTTTCAATTGACTGTTCTTAGATCTAAGATTAACAATCTCCAAGTCTTTCCTACTGATCTCCTGATTCACAAGTAGTAGTTGATTTTCCATGTCTACTTGATTGACTGTCATTGTTTGTACATCATGTGCTCTTTCATCAAGTCTGGTAGTCATCATTCTTATGTCTTCTTCTGGCATAGCCTTGTCATCTTTGACTTTCTTTTTCTGTTCAACAACTTCACACATTCTTATTGATTGGGCTTCTTTTTCCTTTTTCAAGTTTCTGACTTCTTCACATAGTGCACTGTTCTTTTTCAGTAGATCTGCTATTGCTGCATCGCTCTCAGTAGAATCTGTTATGCCCTGCATCCCTGTCCCTACATTTTGTGGGCAAAATGTTGGGTCCCCTTTTTTTTCTTTTGTTTTTTTTTACTTGCGGCTCTTGCCTTGTCTTTTTTCCCTTTTGTTTTCTTTCTCTGGGGTTTTCTTCCCCGTTGTGTTTTGTTTGTTTGGTTTTCATCTCTGGGACTCCGGTCCCGTAGGTTGTTCTTCATTGGGAGCCAGACTTCGGACTCCGGGATTCTTCGCCATGATGTTCTTAAGGTTATCGTCGTGGGGAATCCCCGGGCCCAGAGTCCGGAGGTTTGCTTGTCCAGAGATTGCCGGAAGGAGGTGGACTGCCTTTTTACCACGGGTATAAATAGAACTTATCTATCACTTTCACATTTACCTTTATTAAAACTTTCGAGCACTCAGAGCGATTTTATAGCGATTACAAAGCGATTTACAGAGAGTTAGCTATAATCAGTGCTTAACACTTCCATGATTTTCAAACGATTGTGAGTGCTTCATGGTGGCGAGTTGTGACCATTTGACAGTTGTAGTTGTTGTAGAGCTCCCGTGGTAAATTCCTCCTTTCCTCCACCCTTTCGGCGTTCTCAGGTTGGTGTTTCTGTTCCCACCCTTTTGTTTTCTTTTGGTTTGTTTGGTGTTTCTTGCGTTGTTTGTTTGTTTGTCATCTTTTTGTTTTGTCTGTCTTCTATTTTCTGGTTTTGCCGCCTGTTGGTGGGTCAGCTTTGCCAGAGGGTTGTCTGCCCTCTACGCAGAAGTGGTTAGTTTGTAAATTATGTAGATAGCTGTATATCTTTGGTGCCTTGCATGGTTTCCTGCAGACGTCATCCCACAATGTATATATATGTATATATGTGTATATTTGTGTATAGTCTTTTTATATCCCTCCATTTCTATGTATATATTCCTTGGCCTGCATGTATATCCTTTCGGGTGGCCTAGCAAGCTGGTCGAGTCACCTGTGTTGCTGGTTTTCCGTCCCATGAACTCGTTTCAGGGAAGAAAACCACCTGTTTAAAACTCGGCTCTCGGCCAGTTTCAAATAGGCAGTTTTTCTCTCTCTTCCATAAAACCAGTCAGACCCTCATTTATGTCCCATGCGCACAATCAATTCCAGCCAAGTGGCCTTCACTTTTCACGTGTTCGGACAGTTGGCTCTGCCGTCATCACCATAACTCCTATTTAATACCTACGCACGTGGCACCCACGTGGGCTTGATGATTTACCTTTTTACACGTCCTCACCAACGGTTACGTCTCCGGGCTCCGGGTCTCCTACCATCATCCATCCTATGTCTTTACCAAGTGTGATAAAATCCCCGGACTTGGATGTTTAATAAAAATCTTAAGTTTATGTGATGCGTTTGCTTTTGAGTTATTTTTGAATGAAACCAACTTTTCAGGAAAAGCAAGCATCATGGCGGTAAGATATTCGGACCCTGAAATATTTATTTTGATTAAATACGTTCTGATGGTCGCTTTGTCTCGCAGGTTTTTGGAGTCCATTTCCCAAACATGTCTGAAGCATCTGCATCCTCTCCACCCGAAAGTCCAGAGCTACCTTCCGCGGCAGCCACCAGGGCGGCAGTAAAGTCCAAGATGGAGAAGGCCCTGGAGAAGATTCCCCTGACCATGAAGTTTGTGCAAGACAATGTCATTATGGGCTCAAAGATCGAGTCCAAGGTCAAACTTATTATTGACACCAGCGTCGAGACATGGCCAGAAATGCAGGCCTTAGTGAAAATAATGTACATCCAGCGACAGGCTAGAGATCAGCTAGCAATCAATGTCGGGGACTCCGAAATCCTCAAGGCGGCTTGCTTCCCATGCTCTGTGCAATCTCTGGAGCTTATCTTGACATTGGCCACCAACTACAACTCTTCTGTTCGGGCTGTTATGCTCGTGGCCACAAAACCAACTGGATACCCTACTCCTCTGGTATCCCTTGACCCAGTCACATTCCAGGCAAGTCTGGGAATCCCACAATTTTCCAAGGCCTCAGTTGTTACAAGGATTGATGCCTTGGCCCAATTCACACAGCTGGAGGATTCCGCCCAGGTGTACATGAATATCCATTGGCTCAAGGTTCCAAAGAGGGACCCCAAAAGGATGAAGATAGAAATTCCCCACTCCGAGTTCAAAGAGAGCATTCAGATGAGAATGATAGCATTGGCCTGGGTCTTTGGGCAGCCCTCCACCCAAGAGTTTGCTAAATGGATGTATTAATTCCTCCTTGGCATCTCCACCAGGGGAGGATACTTCGACTGGGCAACAATAATTTACAACCATGTCGACTCTCAGTTCCTCCAGCTAAATAGGAAGAAGAAATTCTACATGTCTTCCTATGTTTTCTAGGCCCTAGCATAGCAGAGGCCCCATGCCCACAGCCTACTCACAGACGACGTGCTCGGGATTGGCCCAGGATAAAAGGCACCATGGGACCATTTCCCACAAGTTCAATGGGAGGCCAACTTCCCCAGTTTTTGCCGGGTAAATGATGCGTTCATTTATTATTATCTGCTCACACCCACCCAGGATGCAAGATACTGCCTGTCCTCAGAGGTGATGAACTTGGTCCATAGTTATGGACACTACTACATCCAATTCCAACAGCACACCTACATTAGGGTCACCGGCTTCTCTGAGAAACCCTACTTGTTGCCCAAACACTGTGGGGACAAGATCGTGCTCTTGGAATACTACAGGCAAATCATGGAGGTGCATGCCCTCTTTGCCTTGAAAAAGATACCCAACATTCCATTCCTAATAACCTGTGGGAACTACACATGCAGTCTGGCCGCCGCAAAGGAGGCGGACAATGAATTAAAAAGATACAACTTGGAGGAATTTTACTTGGCGCGGAAAATTTTTGATCCGCACAGAAAGATTGCAACGACACTGCCCCGGGCTTCGGAGCCCCATCACATCCATATGGAGGATTTCTGGGTAGATTTCCAAGACGATGTGGAGGTGCGGAGCTGGCACTACGTCAGAATGACGACCAACATGATGCAAATGTTGAAGCTCCGGAGATTCCCGGAGGACTTCTCAGACACCGCCCCCACCATCAATCCCCAGTACAAGGCAAAGGGGATCGACACAAGGACTCTTCCACCAGTAAAATGGGACACCCAGGAAGGGCCCACAATTAAGGACTTCACTCGAGAGGCGGTTGAGCAAAGTCATGCCTATTTTAAGAAGGTGTGCCCCAGAAGTACCCGCCTAGTAGCCCGGCCGGCACCAAAATTGACTCTGGGGGCCGGGACTTCTTCGTAGAGGGTAGACAAAGGTAAAGATATAGATACGACCCCTCCTATGCAGGAAGTCCCCATAAAGGAACAAATAAAGTAATCAGTGGCAACCTCCCAGCAGATGAGGGAGAAATTAATAACGCGGCTGGCCACTCCACCGCTCATGGCCGGGCCAATTTGTCCCTCTTCCTCCCTGTCACTAGCAACCTTAATCGTAAAGGCAATGGGGGTGGATCGCATGGAAGTGACAATAATAAGGGATGTGGGGCCACCTTTGGTTACCTGGAGAAAGAAGAAGCTTAATTAAAAGCCTAAGGCAGAGCCGGGGTTGGGAACATCCCAAGCCCAACAAGTAGAAATCCTCTCTTCTAGTTCCCCGGAGCCGGAGAAGGAAACAGAGCCTGCTGAAGTCCTGGCTAGTCCCCCGGCACAAGAGGAATTTGATGATGTATTTGCAACCGATGAGTTCAGAAACTTGCAGGGGGACAACAGGCAAGTAGGGACAGAAGTCCCAGAGGTAGAACCAGAAGCTGCAGAGCAAGAGGCTCATGAACAAGAGCCTGCACAGGAACAAGAAAAGTAGGTAGAAGAGAAAGATCCAGAGCCGGAGATTGCCTTTGGGGCTCAAGCGATGCAGGGTTCGGGGATGGACCAACAAAGGCAAGGTGAACAAATGGCATCTACTGGGGGAACCGGACCTTCGAGAATAACCGTAACCCAAGCTGCCACGTTCCAAGGGCAATCCCCGGTAGCAACCTTTGGGCAGGTGATTACCATGGGCCAAACTTTAAATCTCGGGCCAACACCTCCCCTAATGCCAAAAGATGTACCAACAGAGGAAGAAGAACCGATAGTAGAAGAAGAGCAATAGGAAGAGCAGTATGAAGAATAAATCCGTGAGGAAGCCTACCAAAGTCCAGACAAAGTAATAGATACAGAGGACAAGGATGAGGAGATGGAGGTTGATAAAGAAAATGTCGCTATAGAAGAAGTAGATGCAGGGAAAGGGACGGATGAAATCCACGCCACTAAGGAGCAACAGCCGCAGGACACTGGGGAAGAACCAAGGGAACAGATTCTAGCAGGAAGGCCACCCCTACCGCCTCAGTGGTTAATAAAGAGAAGAAAAAGAAAATCTCAGTTTGCTCCTGTGACTCCTCTCTCCCTGGCAAAAATGATGGCTCAGGTCCAAGCCCCGCCAAAGGCCAAGAAAGCCCAGACAGTTCATACTCTTTGAACTGGGCCGGGTGGTGAAACAATTGCCATTGTGGCAACACCTCCCCCAGGCACCGATGAAGCAACCACAGAGCCCAGAGATTATAACATTGCAGAGGTACCACTTGGAAAAAGGGGAAAATAGGGTGAGGTTGACTTGCTAAAGGAGGTAGCAAGGGCAGTGGAGGCCCGTTATGAGATAGAAGCCCAGAGGCTCAAAGTAGAAAAGGCAAAAAATGCAAACCTTATGGGGTTGCTCACTGAGCTAGCTCGACCTATCAATGCCGCTCCTTCGGAGGCCTCCACCTTTGAAGATCTACCGCAGAGTGACATAGACTCCCTACGCATAATGAAGAAGAAGGCCCAGGCAGTGGACGAGTGGGTCGCCCTGTAGATAGGAAACACTTGATGTTTCCTGGTATCCACCCTCCCAGATTTATATACGGCCTGGCATGTTATACGCTAGGCAGAGAATCTCATTGACCTATGGGAGGGTGATAACGAGAATTATCAAGTGTGGAAGGTGGAGCTTGAAGAACTCCTTAGCCTGGGAGAGGATATGATTTCTGAATCTAGAGTTCTGGGGGATGAATCATTTGATTTTGTGAGGACCCAACACTTTTGACTTGACCTCACATTGGAGGTGACCAAGAAACTGGTAGGGTCTCTACAGGATAAGATCAATGCAGTAAAATATTCTTTCAATTTATACAAGTATTTTGTAATAAAGACTTCCGAGGCTGACCCCCTTAGCACAGATACATGTACACCTGAAGATTCAATTTTGGGAAGTTTTAATGAAATAATGAAGTCCCGGTATCAATCCCCGGAGGGGATAGACAGTGCCTAGATGACAAAATTAACTCGCATGGTACTTAGTGGCCATGACCCAGCAAAAATGGCCGATGAATTTAAAGAAAATGTTTCAGACCTAGGGGAACAAATTGAAGTGGCTAAGTACCGAAGGGATAGCCTAAAAGATATTGATGAGGATGGCATTTCCCACCTCCTCCAGGCTTTCAATGATAATAAGCAACCTTGAGCTTTCTCCGGAGGCTGGGGAAAACTCCAACATTGGGTATTCTTTATTCTTTTGGGGATGTAAGTTCCCAGATCCCAGAGTCTC
Source organism: Thuja plicata (assembly GCA_018584345.1). Classification (NCBI taxonomy): domain Eukaryota; kingdom Viridiplantae; phylum Streptophyta; class Pinopsida; order Cupressales; family Cupressaceae; genus Thuja; species Thuja plicata. The sequence goes on from MU225553.1 coordinate 800,917, forward strand.
GGATCCCAAATTTTGTATTCTTCTAAGTGATCTGTGTCCCGGTCCCCGAGGCTGACTGGTCACTTTCAGAAGCTATTAATAAAGGCTGTCAGAAGGTGGTTGGCTACGTCAAGGGGGCGTCGACTCAACAGTTGCTTTTCTAACAGGATGGTCTTCTCGAGGCGTCGCTCAGAGGTACACCTAGCGCATTGAAGATAGGGCACCGCATTTCCCATTTATGAGGCATGTATCCTTGATCCCCGTGGGACCCGCTTTCTTCCTTCTCCTTCCTGGCTCTCCTCTCGAGGCTGATTCTTTCGCTGTATATTCTTGTCTCATTCTTTTGACATGGAAGACCTATTCTGTCTCAAGGTCTTTTGTAGGGTGGCACAGGTAGTACCGGCCCACAGATATTGTATTTTATTGAAGCATAATGTAAATAGGGTTAGGGTTATAAAAGAATTGTATAAATAGCCTGACTGGCCCATTTTCAAGGGTCGGCAAAATTGATGATTTTATTGTCCACAGTAATAGCAAAGTGATTTTTCATTCTATTTGCAGAGCTCAATGCTCCATTATTCTGTTTTCAATAGTTAGACACTCCCTTGGAGCCACCATTGTATCACGCACCAGTGCTTGCTGGAAGAGACATTAATGAAGAAGGAAGAATTCTTTGCAATGATGTTGTTGGAATTCTTGCTTCTGAGTTAATGGTATTTCATGTTTTATGTTCTTTATGTCTTCTACTCTGATATGTTAAAATAGATCAACGACCTCTTTACTCTCGCTACTGATAAAATGCTAGCTGATCGTTATGTATTTCTTTGGTATTTAGTATAGTATGTTAGAGTATTATTGATGTTCTAGACATTTAAACATGACTATTGTTAGATGAAGTGTTTCTAACCCTACAGGATCTTTTCTTCATTTTATTTGCTAAGTGCAAAATTCTAGGGGAAACCTTACCGTATTGAATCTTCAGAGAGAATGAGTGTAAGAAACTAGCTATGCCCCTCGAAAACAGTCACTTCTCCCGACCGAGCCCTGCACCGTTGTGACCCAACACCTAGGTGCTTGAAGGCCTAGAGAATTTAATTTCCCCGAATAGCCTTTACAGGCAGAGTTGGCCGGTACCTCAGGTACCCGGTGACAACTTATGACTGTTGGCAGACCCGGTCAGCAAAACCCCGTCAACAAAATCTCCCTTTTGAAATATATTTGTGGTGTCCTCTTCCTGATAATGAGTATCATTCATTAGTTTGGCCAAATCTTTCCTTGCAGTCAAGGACTTTTTTAATTCTTGTCTAGTAGTCTCAAGTTGTTGTAGTGCTAGGTGAATATCAATCTTTTGATTCTCAATGATTTTACCCATCTTGTAGATCTTCATCTCAAGATTTGTATTCTCAAGCTGATTATGACATTTTTAGAGAAATGAGCTCTAATACCAATTGTTGGAAATATAATAATGAGAAAGCAAGATACTGAGAGGGGGGGTGAATCAGATCTTCAAATTTAAACACTTAAAACAAACTGATCCACATTCATACATATATGAATCTAATGTAATCTCAGATAGCATCCACATAATGAAATAAATAACACATAACACAATAACTTGGTAATCCAGAAACCCAAATAGGTAAAAATGGGGTGGGGATGACACCCACAAAATTCTCCACTACTGCAGTAATAAAGTGTGCCTGTTAAGGCTACAAATGTTGATTACAAAATTTAATCTACCCTGTTAAAGGTCTGTCTGATTAAGAGCTAAAGATCATTACAATCTACCCTGTTAAAGGATTTGAACTTACAATAAAGTAAGCACTCTATTAGGAGATTAGGAAAGGTCTTCTAGAACCACTCTATTAAGATATTTTCACTTGATACAATGATTAGAATGTCTCAAGTATTGATCCTTCGTTATGCACTCTAATGCTGATGACAAATATCCTCTTTCCAGTACCTTCTATGATCTTATAATCTGATATAACTTTACTCTGCTGTTCACTGTGTTGTCACTCTGCTTGACCTCTGCTTCTTAAAAAAATAACCCTCTGTGCATTTCACTTCAAAATGCAGTCACCACATACTTTGTCTTCTCTCTCCTTACACTTACAAAATAGGGTTTAGAAGCAATCTAATATATCTTGTTCGGGTCTGATAGCAAGATCTAGATCAACGATCAAGATTTGATACCCATACCTTGATGGTATTACAATTAATATTTACAATAGATCATGCATAGGATAAAAAAATTAAATGCATAACTAACTCCGTAGAAGAATATTAAATGCATACATAAGTCGGCCCAAAAAGCTTATACAAGTCAGCCAGATCACTTATCCTCGAAGTTTGAATCATTCCAGACATGTATACAAAAACTGTTCTGCTCTGCACTTGACTTCTTTGTTGCTCGACACTTAACATCTATGTATCCTACTCAGCTCGGCAATGTAACTCAGCTCGGCGATGTAACTAGGCAAACTGAAAACTGCTCGGCAATGTTGCTCAGCCTTGGATAGTTTTAGCTCGGCCACAGTGATAGCCAACTAAAACTGCCTAAGTAAATGACTAAGTGTTGGTCACTAATCATCAACAAAACTTAGATATTAACAATAATTTGATATATCCCTTTCCTTCACACCCGGGGGCAAGGTATTTTACTTCTTCTTCTATCTAAGGATTCACTTTCCTTAGCTTAGTGGAATTTGTTTATCATATAACATTATTTCCTTATAAAGATGTATGTCTTTGACTATGGATATCCTCTTATATGAGAGGTGATTGTCCTAGGTCATCACCTCTTCTTTATTTTTCAAACTATTCTTTTGATAAACTCTTTCTCTTGCTTTGGGTTAGAGTTTGATTCCTTCATCCGAAGATTCTGCTTCCTCTTGATTACAGGGGGCTTGATGATTGAATCTTTGGTCCCTCTTTTCTTTAGAAGATGACATTTTATCCTAAGCACTCCTCTATGGTGAGGGTCTTGATGATAAGATCTCTTCCCTTTTGAGGATCCATTTTCCATAAGTGACATATCCATTTCACGATTATCTATGCTCTTGGATGTAAGGGTCAAGACTCTTCGCTAAGAATATGGTATACATTGTTGTTAAGCTAGATATCTCCTTACCTTGTGAAGTAGGTATCCTCTTTTCTCTTCCTTATCTTTCCTAGTGGGTAGTCATGATAAGGAGGGGGGCATATATATAGGGTCTCCCTTGTACTATAGTTTACATTAGTTTACATTTTGCAGCATGCTAAATCCTTGGAAGGTAACGCACATAAGTTGCTAAATCCTGAAGAGACACGCATCTTTACTTTTATTTTTGCTAAATCTTCAGAAGGTAACGCATATAAGTTTCTAAATCCTGAAGGGACACACATTTTTACTTTTATTTTTGCTAAATCCTCGGAAGGTAACGCACATAAGTTGCTAAATCCTAAAGGGACACGCATTTTTACTTTTATTTTTGCTAAATCCTTGGAAGGTAATGCACATAAGTTGCTAAATCCTGAAGAGATACGCACCCCTTTTAAATTTTACAATATGCTAAATTCTTGGAAGGTAACGCACATAAGTTGCTAAATCCTGAGAAGACAAGCATTTTATATACATAGTGGTACACGAATGTGGATCTATGGATATTTTCAAAAGCGGTCAGAAGACGCATTACAATTACAAGCACAGTTTATGGGTGAACCTTTTGGGCTCTCCCTCCTTGGTGATTCATGGTAAGGTGGGCATCTTACTAGGTGAGGTAATCACTTTCTCTTCTCTCTCTTTCACTTTCATGCTAGTAGGATTAGATCACGAAGCTATGTTATCTATAGTGTTGTTCTTCTCTTGCTTATGTAGTCACGTATGTTTCTATGATTGATTGTTCTTTATTTTTCATATCTTTATGCATGTATTTTTAGTTATAACCCTTGGTCTAGGGGCTCATGTCCCTGACCTAGTGATGTTCTACCTCATTGCGATCCACCAAAGTCTTTCTTCTAACTTTATCGAAAGCATGTTTGATTTCCATATTTCCGCTAAAGTGGGGGCTTAATGTATCGTCTTAAAATAGAAGCACTTCCATGTTAAGAATGTTTAGCCCTCCTTAGGGGTTTTTTTTTACCACCATCATACTGTCCCCTCCTTTTTGCATCATCTCCTACTTCTGTGCCTATTTAGGACCCTGATTGGGCCTCTCCGGGCACCTTCTATCCCACCTGGCACTTTTTTAGGGGTTTTGACCCCCTGGGTCAAGGTCAACCTCAACCTTGACCTAGGTTAGGGTTGAACTCAACCTTGACCTAGTTTGGGGTCGACCTTGACCTTAACCTGGGCCCCCCTTCCAAATCTGGAAGCTTGTCGGCTTCCAGAGGTTATCAAAATTTTATTTTCCCGCTTTCGGGTCGGCTGTTTTGGGTTCCAAAGTGACAAATACTAAATTGTATTTAATATAGGTCCTCTTCTAGGGGCATGGTTCTAATTGGATTTTAATTCTCCTATGTCAGCCTCCTTAGAAGATTGTGCCCTAGTTTGATATAAAAGGAATCCTTTATCTCTCATTTTCTCTAACCATCAACTAAGTGATAAGAGGTCCTCAAGCAAAAAGATCAAGCATCCATTTGTTCTACATGTTTCCAAGATTCCAAGGTGTTCAAGTCTTCCTCTCAAGAATTCAAGTTCTCCATTGAAGATCAAGGATTCAAGTTTTCAAGCCTTTGAAGGGATTAGGTTCAAACATTCAAGATTCATCATTCAAACCCTAGATCTAGCCATCATAGTGGTGTGATCTTCCTTCAAGATCCTTTGTGCATCCTCAACACTCATTCATTCTCTTCAAGG
>MU225553.1:808971-828343 GCA_018584345.1 Thuja plicata
ATCTTTCTATGAGTAATTTAATTAGGGCATGGTGAGTAACAAAATTGTCATTCCCTTTCTGGGTTTCTTTGGCACTAATGCACAACATATTAAACAAGAAATTGGGGGCATTCATTGGGATATTATGACGTACATAACTAAGAAACTTAAAATGATGCACATGTAAATTAGAAAATCTTCCTTCATAGGTGAAATACCTGATAATGTGCATGGCCAACTCATGATATGGTGGAGGAATGGACATTCTTTTGCACCCCTGTTTAGTGATTTCCAGTGGAGGGTCACCTGGTAGGGTGAACTGGGCCCTAGCTAACCTGGCATCGTGCGCATTGGGGTAGTGTTCCCCTACTGCTGGAAAACCGGTTACTTCCACTATTTTCTCCTTTGTTGCAACGACTGTCAACTCCCATACCGTTGCTTGGCCTTCATCAAATGTGTTTGCAAATTATGTTGCTGCTTCCTCATCAAACTCCGTCAATTTTAAGAAATATCCCAGCCATCTGCAAGCATTAAGTCTTCTTACTGCCTCAACATCAGAAAGTAAAATACTATGAACCACTGGTCATGCCACTGCAATTGGCCCCCATTTGTGTTTACCAAATTCAACCTCTGCTTTGTTCTCGACAATTACCTTCTTCTCTTTTGAATTTCAGACTACCTCTTGTAAAACCACAGACCCTTTTTCACATTCTTCTGGTATTCTTGGTATGAAAAATAATAATGTACTTTAATAGAATGAATCATAGATATTCATGTGAGAGTTATGTCATGGTTTTAATACTGGGTCACATCTAGTCTAACAATTAGGGGTTTATTTGGAATAAAGGTATGACACTTGACACTTGTGTGATGCGGCAGTTGGATTTTTATTAAGACAAGACTGAAGTACAAATCTGAGGATCTTAACGAGTAAATAGGAATGACATTTAGGAATTGGCACACTTCCCTGCCCCCTACAAAATATTGACAAGTGTCCTCACTTGTCAGACTTGGTAGAAGGTACGGAACTAGATTAAGGTGGCAATGATACATTTATTGCAGTATTCGATATAACCAACAAAATCTATGTGCTAAAATAGAAATAAATTTGAAAAGCTCGTACCTGTTAATTGATCATCGCACATGCCAGGAAAGGTTGGTGAGAGTGGAATGACTTCATCGATGGTTGACATGCGTCAGTGCAGGATCTCTTTATTGAAAGCATAGAAAAATGATGATGTGGGAGGTGGGTGGATGGAAGATTAAGGAATGAAATGGGTTGAAAAAAGAAGAATGTAGAAAGTGAATGGAGAATGTGAACTTTATGTAAACATAATTTTTTTCTTATGTCATGCTTTTAAGGAATTCTTATTGAAGAGCTACAGGAAGAAGGTTGACACCCTCTGCTGCAGGAAGTGTTACTTGTTGATCCTTTATAACTGGCTGGTTGAATTGCTGCAGGAAGCCTTCTTTTGTCTGTGGCTGGTGATACAACTTTAGTCTATGTCCATTGACTAATAGCTTGAAGTGTACAGTGTCAATTATGGTCAACTGGACTACTCCATTTATAAATACATGGCTTATTTCATATGGACCTAGCCATCATGTCTGCAGCTTGCCTGGTATCTCTTGGAATCTGGAATCATATAACAATTCCCAATCTCCAACTTGGAACTGCTTACTCTTAATATGGGAGTCGTGCCACTATTTTCTTTGCTTTTGGAAAAATTTTGTGTGCTGCAGGGCAGACTTGCAGATTTCATCCAAAGAATTGAGATGCAGCAAGCGCTCTCTCTGTGTTGCAGGAAGATCGATATTTAACTCCAGCACTGTTCTTAATGTTTTGTGTTCAAATTCAATCGGTAGCATTGCTTCTTTACCATATAATAGTTTGAATGGAGTGAACCCTGTGGTGGTCTTCCATGTTGTTCTATACACCCAGATGGCTTCTGATAGTCTACTGCTCCAATCTCAGTGATGCAAATGAACTGTCTTTGTTAATATTGCTTCTATTTCCCGATTTGTAACTTCTGCTTGTCCATTGGCTTGAGGGTGATAGGGGCTCGACTTCAGATGTCTGATATTATATTCTTTCATCAGCTCTGTTATCAGATTGGAAGTGAATTGAGTACCTTGATCAGTAACAAGTTCTCTTGGCACGCCATATCTAGTAAAAATTTATTCATACAAAAATTCAGCAACTTTATGATCTCTAGCATGCTTCATTGCTCTTACTTCGACCAATTTGGTCAGGTAATCTGTGCACACAAAAATGTATGAATTCCCATTGGATGGAGGGTCTATTGGACCAATAAATTCCATGCCCCATTTATCAAATGGTGTTACCACCACCTATGGGTTTAAGGGAATTTCATCTGATCTTGTTGGTCGGCCCATTCTTTGACATTTGTCACACTTCCTTGTATAACTAGTTGCATCTTTGTGAAGTGTAGGCCAGTAGTAGCCAGTTGTTAAAATCTTCTATGCTATTCTTTTGGCTGCAAAGTGTCCTCCACATGATTCATTATGACATGCATGCAGAATGTCATATGTCTCATCTTCTCACACACATCTCCTCATGACTTGGTCAGGTCTAGTGCAAAATAATGTGCTATCAATCCAAGAGAAATGGAAGCTTTTCTCTACAAGAAGCTTCTTATCCTTATAAGAGAAATGTGTGGGAATTTTGTTAGCTGTTAGATTATTAGCTATATCATCATACCATGGATTTTGGATAGCAATATGAAATAAATGTTCATCTGGAAATGCATCATCTATCAAAGTAGTATCCTCTTCAACATGATGAATTTTGGATAGATTATCAGCTACCACATTTGCTTTCCCTGGCTTGTCAATGATTGTTATATCAAATTCTTGCAAACGAAGAAGCCATCTTGCTAACCTTCCTGTGATGACAAGTTTGTTCATGAGATACTTAATTGCTGCATGGTTAGTATGAACAAAGATAGGATAACCAGTTACATAATGGCAGAATTTGTTCAGAGCATAAATTACTGCTAGCAATTCCTTCTTAGTCACTGTATAGTTTAACTCTAGTCCATGTAGACTCTTACTGATATAATAGATTGCATTTTCAAGGTTTTTAGACTTTTGTCCTAAGAAAGCACCTATGTCATAGTCTGAAGCATCTGTATGTATGTGAAATGGAAATTTCCAGTCAGGACCCCTAAGTACTAGTGCAGTTGTCAAAAGTGACTTGAGCTGCAGGAAGGATTCATCACATTCTTTTGTCCAAGCAAATTCAGCTTCTTTGGCAAGTAATTTGTACAGAGGACTAGCTATTTGACTAAAGTTTTGGATAAACCTCCTATAATAGCCAACGTGACCTAGGAAAGATCTGACATCTTTTTTCTTAGTAGGAATAGGGAGTGTGAGAATTACCTCTATCTTCGTAGGGTCTACCTGGATTCCAGCTTTGGAGATAAAATGTCCCAACACCACTTCTTCCTGCATCATTAGAAAGCACTTTTCACTGTTGAGAGACAGGTTATGTTCCTCACATCTGATTAGTACTTTCTCCAAGTTCTTTAGAGCTTCCTCAAATGTGACACCGAATGTAGTGAAGTCATCCATGTAGATTTCCATGCAATCATGTGATATATCAGCAAAGAAGCTGATCATATCTCTTTGAAAGGTAGCATGTGCATTGCATAATCCAAATGGTAATACTGAATAGGCATATGTGCCCCAAGGGCATGTGAATGTGGTCTTTTCCTGATCTTTGGGGGCAATAATTATCTGATTGTAACCACTATATCCATCCAGAAAGGAAAAATATTTTTTTCCAGCCAAATTATCCAAGACCTGGTCAATAAAAGGTAAAGAAAAGTGGTCCTTCTTTGTGGAATTATTTAATTCCCTGTAATCCACACATATCCGCCACTTACCTCCTTTCTTAGGTACAATGACCAATGGTGATACCCACTTTCTCTCAGAGATTGGATAAATGAATCCAGCATCCAACAACTTCTGCAACTCAGTTTTAACTATTTCTCTCAGTGCGGGATTTATTCTCCTCTGTGGTTGACGAAGTGGCAAGCTTTCATCACTGATGTAGATTCTGTGTGTGCAAAATTTAGGGTTTAGTCCCTGCATATCCCTATAATCCCATGCAAAGGCTTTTTCATGCTGACTGAGAAGCTTTGTTAACAATGTCAACTGTGTTTGGGACAACTTGTTGTTTACATGTAGGTTACGACCAGGGGAAAGTTCCACTGTTGTTGTTAGCTCTACCATTAACACTTTGGGCACTGGACTTCTATCTATTTCACTTGTCAGTAATTGATCAATTATTTTAGGGGTTGCTGGAAACATACAGTCCTCATAGGTAGATAGCTGTAAAACAAAAATTTCTGAAACATCTTTAGCCACAATACATTCATTAGTAAAAATGCTCTGTATCACATCATCTTCCTCTTGAATCTTTAGAAATTTTTTCCTATGCAACATCATGAGCTAGGCTACTGAATTCAACTCTTCCTCCTCATCCCCTAAGTCTGGCCAAATAGGTTCTCCCAAGTCTGGCTGGGGTTGGGCAGGAGGATATAGGCCTAGCTTCCTTATGGATTGACCATTTGATATTGTCATACTGCCTGATCTGCAATTATTTTTGGCATCAGTGGTGGCTAACCAAGGTCTTCTCAAGATTACAAGATAGCCAGCAAAGTTTACTTTAGGTGATAGGATAAGAAAATCAGCAGGATATTCCCATGAATCTAAGGTAACTATCACATCTTCTATGAGACCCTCTGGAGTAATAGTTGAACTATCAGAAAGTTGTGACACTGTGGCTATCGTTCTTAACCCTTCTATGCTTAGCCTATGCATTGTATCTTTAGTCATCACATTTATTACTGCTCCCAAATCAATTAGAGAATTTTTCACAGTCTGTCCATTTATTATCAGGTCGACTACTGGGCTGCCAGGATCTGAATACTTTGGTATTAACACACCTTTTCTAACATGATATCTCCTAATTGCCCTATAACATGTACTATTTGAGGGTCTTTCTTCTTCCATCCTAGCTTTTTAAGGCATGCTTCCTTAATAGCCTTTCCATAAAGAGGTATATATTTGATATCTTGGAACAGAGGGATTTGAATGTTCATATTTTTCAGCTTCTCAATAATATCACATGTTTCTTCCTCTTGGGGTATAGGTTTTTTTTTGTTTATCCTATGTGGAAAGGGTGGATTTAAAGTGTGGACAGTAGTTCTTCTGGGTATATCAGTTGGCTGGTTGGTATTTGGCAGTGTGGCTTCTGAAAGTAGTGCTGCTGGAGTGTCTACAACTTCTGTGATAATAGGATATTCAGGTGTAGGCAAGGTGGTTCCAGACCTCAAATGGATATCAGCTATCTCTAATGAATAAGTAGGGCACTGCTGAGTGTTAGTAGTGTACGTTTGCTGCCGCTGTTGTTTTTTGTTTGGATTTGGCTGTGGTTGAGCAGGAAATTGGGTTGGCTTTGGATTAGCATTAGTTACTGTAGGAGGTGGCATTATTGTAGGTGGTTGCACTGGAGGTGGTAATTGTGGACAGCCAAAATTTTGGTTAGGCCACTGTGGAGGCCTCCTCCATTGATTTGTTTGCTGCCAATTTTCTTACAGTGGTTGCCATTGATTCTGCTGATTAGGCCACTGGTTATTTTACTGATTTGGCCACTGATTATTTTGCAGGTTTTTCCATTGGTTATTTTTCTGATTTGGCCACTAATTATTTTGTAGGTTTTTCCATTGGTTATTTTGTTGGTTAGGCCATTGGTTATTCTGCTGGTTTGGCCACTGAGGTTGAGAGTACTGAGAAGTGTTATGATAATTTTGGTTTTGCCACTCATTATTGTTAGAATTTGAAAATTGTAGAGGATCTTGTGGCATACCTTGTCATGAAGCCCATGGTCAACGTTGAGCAATAAAGAACACTTGATCATTATCTCCTATCTTCACTTAGTCAGTTGGCAAATGTTGATTTTCCAGGTTTGCTACCAGCTTACATCCACAATCTTTCTTTTGTTTGCGGCAGTGTGGACAGTAATCAGCCAATTGTGATTCAGCTTCTGCATGCTTCTTCTTGATAGTCATTGTGTCAAGATGTGTAGCTACATAATTTATAATATCTTTCTTGAAATCCGCTAGCAAATTAGATATCTCCAGCTTTGAAATGCCTGAACCAATTCCTTTCGTGACTGTGGGTTGGTATTCTTTTCCTTTCTTCACAGTTGACCTTGAGTAGTTGAGATAGATTTTCTTGAGGTCATCCCAAGAGGATTGGGATATGTCTCCACCAGCCATCAAGTCTAATGCTTCCAGACAGTTGTGGTTTACCCCTCTCAAGAAGACTAGTTTCTGTGAATCCTCTGCCAGTACATGCTGGGGATCCTTCTGCATTGTGTACAAAAAATGTGAAACATAGTCCTCCAATGTTTTGTCCTCCTTTTGAGACATCCTAAAGATATCATCTCCTTCTGGGTCACTTCCTTTGCAATAATCTTTGTATTTCTGTAGAAACAACATCTGCATCTCATCCCAGGTACCTGCTGCATTGGCTCCTAAGCCCATGAACCATTGTAAGGCTGACTCTTTCAGTGTTGCAGAAAATAACTTGAGCTTATGGGCATTGGTATTATAGTTGAAGCTTCAAAAAAGTATGTCAAACTCAAACAAGAAAGTGTCAGGATCCTCCGTTATAAGACCATAAAACTTTGGAAGAGCAGTTGTGGGTATATTTTTGAGATTAGCATTGTTTATAAGGCTTGGGAGAGGAAATGGGAAAGTAGGCTGTGCCATCACTGGAGGTATTTGATTATGGGGTTGCTTTTGGAAAGGAGCATTAGCTATTGGATTGTTAACAATAGGTGGATTTAGGCTGAAATTATCTAGAAAGCTGGCCAAGATTTCTGCAAAAGGTCAGAGACCGCTTATATCAAATGGTTCTGCTATGGAGGAAGATGGTGCAGAAAAGTTGGGACTTGCGTCTTCAAAGGGTAACTCAACTTCTTCAACTTCCTCATTCAAATTAGTAGACTCTGCTGGGAGAAATCTTCCATATTCATATCATCACCTTTCTCTTCAATGCATGCAATTGAATTCTTCATGCTTGTGAAGTAATTTTTAGGGATACAAATCTAAAAACTAATTAGGAATGAAAAAAATGACTCAAAAATGTTCCTAGCTTGACACAATCCCCGACAGTAGTACCAAAAATGAACCGCCTCACAATAGGTGTGGAATAAACCTATTATGAGGTGCATTTAACTTGTCAACCTAGGGACATATACTTGAAATGGTCAGCATGATATGTGCACTAGGTTCCTTAAGGAGTCATTCTGCTTATGTTGCAGGAAGGTAAAAATGCATAAGAGAAACCTACACTAGTGCTGCAGGAAAAGAATACATTTATCTCCTTACTGAAATGAATGCTAGAAATTGCAAACTCTACTTAAACCTATACTTTCAACCTAGAACATCCATTATAACTATTCTTGCAGATGCTGCAAGAACATTCACAAGGTACAATGTTGCAGGAAGAAATTGTAACTTCTATCTGAAATACTGGAAATACTGGAAATGCTGGAAATGCTAGAAGGAAATCTATTCTATCCTAACCTATTCCACCTCCCAAGTGGGCCCCCTTGGTCAGTTTCTACTAATCTATTAACACAGAATGTAAACCAAGAATTACTTCATTGTATTTCAAAAACTCATTACATAAAAACAATACATGAAACTTAAAATAGTTTACTGCAAGATATAACAGTCTCTTCCAAAAACTTCTTTCTCTCACTTTCCTCCCTCTTTCTAACTAACTTCAAAATATCAGTTCAATCCCTATAAATAGAGGATCGAACACTTATTACAAAATAGAAAAGAAACTATCTTGCTGAAAACATGCCAGAGAAGAAGATGGAAATGCAAGAGCTCGCGGTGTGGGTAATAAAGCTTGGGCGACCAGTTCAACATAATAAAGTGCAGAGGGAATATAGAAACACTACATCCCCGCATCCTGGAATAATGGCTCCTCCATTGTAGCAGTCGTGTTTCCTGGTGTTGTGATGATCACTCCGCCATAGCTGGTCCTCAACAGTCTTCCTTGAATGCTGTCGACCACTCTTCAGCCGCTTCCTCTCCTGTCAAGTTAGTTGTGATGCAGAAATATTCATGCAACAAGCTTAATCAAATTAAATCTAGATATTAGAACATATAATCTGATGGTTATATGAAATATTGCACTATATGTATAATATTAGCAAAATATGTCACAAATATCTACCCATGGTTTATCAAGTCTATCTGGACTTTATCACAAGTTTTAACTGGCTAGGTTCACAAATGTTTTGTCAGAAACTAGAACAGAGTATTTAAAATTATACAAAATAAAGGCAATAATTTGGCCTTATCACTTGCTACATTTGAATTACAATTGCATATCTATTTGAATATAATAGCTTCATTATTATATTCAATTCTACTACTTGCTAGCATTCTATACTTTATTGATTTCAAGGTTAATTCCTAAGTCAAAGTTTGACTAAGGAAAACCCCTCCCCCCAACAAACAAATTTTTTTTTCTTGTAGGTACAGGTTCAGGATTGAAGATTTGAACTCAGATCTAGATACCCTTTTCAGCGAACTATCAGGATCCGCAAACAGATTTTCTGTTAGACCTGTGCAGGCCAGAGTCAAGATTATTGGGTTAGGGGTGAGATTAGTGGGTCAAGGTTGAAAATTTTTATAAGACGGTGTCAGATTGTAAAAATATTTCTGGGTTTTGTTCGTCTCTACGTTCTAGTTCCGGATCATACTTCAAATTTTCTAGAAATAGAGTATAGGCCTCAGAAAATAGAATTATTTGATTTTCAATTCTTTAAGGTTAGTACATCCTCTCATCCTTTTCAATTACTATTATATATCATATCTCCTTAATCATAAAACAGAATTTAAGATCTTCTTCCTTACTCTCATTTTTGAATGGTTGATTCATTTGTGCATTGATCCTACTTTAGGGTTAATCAATTTGGATCTTTCATTTGTGCATTTAGGGTTAAAAGGGGAACATCTTATCTTCCTTCCCCCTATATGCTTAATCACATTACATAATCACATCCATCAATTACAATTAAATGTAAAGGTTAAGGAAATACAACACACCTAATAATAATCAATTTCATCTCAATTTTCTTCCTTTACACCATCATTTGCACTCAATCGTTCCCTCATCTTCTTCATAAATATTAATGTGATAAACCATTTCACTTTTACCTCATAACTTGAACTTTTCTCAGAACTCACATAATCAGGTTTAACCGCTTGATCTTCACCTTAGATCTTCCCATTTAATTTTCTCGCTCGTAGATATTTTAACAAACTTTATTTATTTCTTATCTCCATCCAGATCATCACAACCTTGTATTAAATTTGTTCTTATCATAATTTACAATCAATATCATGTACTCAGTCATTTTTTTTAACTCGGTAACTAACTTCGTTCACTACTTGGTAACTAAAAACCGATCAACACAACTCTATACCGACTAACTTGGTCTAGCTCAGTAGAGTAACTCTTTTCAGTCATAACTTAACTCTTTTCAATTTATGACTTAACCAATCAAGTGTACCAACTTGATAACATCAAATATATAGTAGCAAACAACTATATCAACATCACTTCATCATTGTCTGATCTATATTTGTCACCCATTTAACTTCTCCTTCAAATGATATGGTAAATCAATAAAAATAAGTAAATCAATTACTTGACATCAATGAAAAAATAATAACTGATATAACCATTTCTACAAATATGTATACTTATTATCACTCGGTCTTCATCATCTCCATCAAGTAATCAACAATCTCCCTCTTTGGAAGTGATGGCAACACTACAGTAGTACTATAGAAATTGATGATGGCAACTCTCAATACAGCTATCAATCTTTGTCATTACTCCCTCTGAGTTGATATTTTGTTTCCGATCTTAGAACTATTCACTATTCTCCTTCTTAGATAAATCTTCTAATACTATAGCATACATTTTGATTCTCCCTCATGAGTAAATAGTAACAATTCATTCTCTCACTCTTTCATCAATATCTCCCTAATGGATAAATTTCATCAATTTGATATTCTCCCTCTTTGACAACAATGCCAAAAATTCATACTCCTAAAAACTTGTTTCAATAGTGGATTATGCCTTACATGTACAAATACTCATTACATACATAAATTTCTTCACAACTCCAGGAATCACCTAAAGTGTGTCACACTAACATCAATTCAAGAATAGATATTCTAATAAATTATAGAATTGATGCAGCAAGCCTCATGCTACTTAGTGAATATTAGATAGGGGAAGAACCCCTAATTTACCTCTAAGATACTCAAAAGAATCTTTTGGTAGTGGATTTGTAAAGGTATTAGCCAATTATTCTTTTGAATTTACATATTCCAATACCACATTCTTGTCTTGAACTTGTTCTCTCAAGTAGTGATACTTGATAGAAATGTGCTTGGTCTTTGAATGCATAACCGAGTTCTTTGATATATTGATAGCAGTTGTGTTATCACTGAAAATAGTTATAGGATATGAAATAATCTCTTGCATACCTTCAATTAGTTGTTTGATCCAAACAATATTCACACAATTCATGGCAGCAACAACATATTTTGCCTCGATAGTAGACTGTAAAATACAACTCTATTTTTTGCTTAACCATGTGACCAATCTTTCACCCAGAAAGAATGCCCCTCCACTAGTACTTTTTCTATCATCAACGTTTCCAGCCCAATCTGCATTAGTGTAGACTTGTAGATCAAAATTACCTCCTTTCCTTCAGTTCCTTTCAGATATCTAAAAATTCTCTTGACTGTAGACATATGTGTTTCCTTCGGATTAGAATAAAATCTTACAAAAATCCTAACAATGTGTGCTATATTAGGTCTGATGAGAACAACATAATTCAATTTACCAATCATGGATCGGTAAATATTATTATCCACCTCTTGTGTCTCATCTTCTTTAGATAATTTACATCCTGTGACCATCGGTGTTCCAACAGGATTGGAATCGTCCATACCAAAAGTTTTGAGGATCTCTTTGATATACTTAGCTTGTGTAATATAGATCCCTTCTGCAACTTATTGTATCTGTAGTCTTAGAAAGAACTTAATCTCTCCAATCATAGACATTGAAACTCTTTTCTCATTTCATCAGAAAATGCCTTACATAAGGTGTTATTGCCTCCAAAAATAATATCATCAACAAAAATTTCAGCAATCAAAACCTTGTTGTCACTGTCACACTTCAAGTTAACACTATTTTTATCACTTGTTCTTTGAAATCCTATTTTGATTAGATAAGAGTGTAAGCTCTCATACCATGATCAGGGTGCTTGCTTCAAAATATAAAGAGCTTTATGTAACTTACATACCTTGTTCTTATTTGTGCTCTCAATGAATCCTTTAGGTTGTTCAATGTAAACTTCTTCCAGTATCCCATTCAGAAATGCATAATTGACATCCATTTGATAAAATTTGAATCCTTTTTAAGCCGCATAAGCTAAAAGTATTCTAACTCCTTCCAATCTACCAATAGGTGCAAAAGTCTCTCCATATTCTATTTTTGTCTTCTTGTGCATAACCTTTGCAAACCAATCTATCTTTATTTATGATAACTTCACCATTCTCATTCAGCTTATTTCTGAAATCCATTTAGCACCAATAAAAAATTTATCCTTTGGCCTAGGTACTAAAGTCTATGTACCATTCTTTTCTATCTAATCAAACTCTTCTTTCATTGGTTTCATCCAATATTCATCATCTAGTGCATCTTTAACTTTCTTTGGCTCAAATGAAGATACCAAACATGTATTGCCTCTTACCTTGCTTCTACTCATCACTCCAGCATCTTTATTTCCAATAATTTTGTTTGGCGAGTGGTGCCTCCTTACATATTTCTCTAAAATAGGCTCATTAGGTCTCAGTGCTTCATCCACATTGTTCAGATGTAGAGAAAAATGTTCAACTTCCTCCTTAGTTGGTTCTCTCGATAAGGTCTCAGGAACATCAGGTTGTACATATACAAACTATCATAGCCTCTGGGTTCCTTTTTTCTTTCTTCATCATTCTTTTCTGCAAACTCATCAATTCTCACATTTGCACTTTCCACCATTTTGTTAGTAAATTTATTCAAACACTTATATGATTTACTCCTTGTAGAATATCCTAAGAATATTCCCTCATCCCCTTTAGAATCAAACTTTCCTTCTCTAGAATCTTTCAATATATAACATCTGCTTCTAAAAACTTTGAAATAACTAACATTAGGTTTGTGATCATACCATATTTCATAAGGTGTTTTGTTAGTGAATTTTTTCATTTGTACTTGGTTCAGTGTGTAAACAGTTGTACTAATTGCTTCTCTCCAAAATTTTTGTAAAATACCTTTCTCAATCATCAGTGTCCTAGCACAATCAATAATAAATTGATTTATTCTCTCAGCAATACCATTCTGTTGTGGTGTCCTCGGTGCTAACATCTGTCTCTTAATTCCATTTTCATTACAGAACAATGTAAACTCATCATATGTAAACTCACCTCCTCTATCAGATCTCAGACCTTTCAGATGTCTTCCAGTTTCTTTCTCAACTTGGGCCTTATACCACTTAAACATTTGAAATGCATCAGATTTTTCTTTTAAAAATATTACAGACATCATTCTAGAATAATCATCCACAAATAGAATAAAATATATGTCTCCATAGTAACTTTGAGTTCTCATGGTTCCACATAAATCAGTATGAAATAAATCCAAAGTTCCTTGTGTAATATAAGTTTTGCTTGAAAAACTAGATTTAGACATCTTACCCATTTGATATTCTCTCCACATAGCATTCTCAGATTTCTCTAATCTCTGTAATCCTCTTACTCTATTCTTTTTACTCACTTTGATCAAGTTGTCAAAATTTACATGACAAAGCCTTTTGTGCCATAGCCAGACATCCTCAACTTTAGCATATAGGAAACTCTTCATAGAAGTGTCAAGATAAAATAAATTACCTTTAGATTGTTCTTCAATAGCAATCAGATTTTCCTTCTTATCAAAAAATTTCTCTCTTCCATGTTGAAATTCCAGTCGGTGACTTATTTTATTTAAGTGTGTAACACTCAATAGATTATACTTTAATCCTTTAACCCAATAAACATCATCACATCTTGTGATATTCAGTAGAATTATAGAACCTTTTCCTTTCACAGGGTATGGAGAATCATTACCAAATCTAACATATCCTCCATCGTGCTTTTCCAAGGAAATAAACTTAAGTGTGTCACCAGTCATGTGATGTGAACAACCACTATCTATAATCCATGTTTCATTCTTACTGACTTGTGATATTAGGGCTCTTGGTTCTTCTTCATCAGAATTGTCTTTAATAGCAACATAAACAACTTCTTTTTCATCACTATCATCTAAATCATCATCTCGTAACATGACAATATTTCTAACATTTGTTTTTGTAGTCTCTGAATCTCCTAAATTTGTTTTCTCTTTTGTCTTTATCTTTGTTATCCTTCTAGTTCTCATTATCTTTCTTAGGGAAATTAGATGCAAAATGACCAATCTTATTATAGTTAAAGCATTTCAAGGGTAACTTACCTCGGTATTTGCATTTGCCTCTTTGTAGCCTTCTAGCTAATAAAGCTTCAAATTCTCTCTCGTTCTCTTCATCTGTAGCAAATAATTCTTCTGAATCACTCTAGCGGCTATAAAATCTCTCACTAGCACTGCTCAAATATCCATCACTAGGTCTAGAATCCTTAGAGCTTCCTATCTTCAAAGATGACTTAAATGTAGACTCAATCTTAGATGTAGCAGGTAAACTATTATTAAAATCATTAATCTCAAATGCAACCATCTTATCAATAGTAGCATCAAGAGAAACATTCATCTGATGAATGGATCTCAATACTGGTATAACAGATAGTCTAATAGCATAACTCGATAGCAGGGTTCTCAATGAATTTCTTGTAACATCTTCCTTTGTTATGGATCCACCAGCTCCTCTGATAGAATTTACAATCTCCTTAAGTCTAGTATTGTACTATATTATGTTTCTCCATCTTTCATTCTCATCAAATCAAATCTTCCTCTCAGACTTTTTTCTTTTGCTTTCTGAACATGTTGGTCTCCACCATAGGTCAAAATAAGTTTATCCCACATTTGTTTCAAAGCAGTACATCCATCAAGTTCATCGTATTCCTGGTCGGTAAGTGTAGAAGCTATCTCAATCCTAACTTGTGTGTGTTCTTGCTTCTATCTTTGCTCACTAATATTAAAAGGTGTAGTAGTCAGCGCAACATATTCATTATCAAGAAAATGAAGTCCATGTTCTCCTATACCAGACATATGCAATCTCATTCTAATTTTCCATGTAGAGAAATGTTCCCTATTCAACTTTGGTGCTTCTCTCTTATACATCTTCAAATCTTGACTCAAGTCCTTTTAAACTTAACACTTCAGAGAACCAGTGCTCTAAAACCAATTGTTGGTCCCACTAAGAGGGGGGTGAATCAAAACAAATCAAACTTAAACACTTAAAATTCAACTCACGGATTCACTCGGTAACACTGAATACAGTAATAACTGATTCACCAAATAACTTAATAACTTAAACAGTCATACATCTCATAATATGCAAATCAATCATTCAAACTGAGTAAACACAAATTTAACTCAGTTGACACCATATTTAACGAGGAACCCCAATTTTGGAAAAACCTCTGTGGGAATTGTGACCCACAATAAACATGTACCTTTCTGGAGTACACTCGGTTAAGAACTTATCATGTTAAAGATTACAAACACATTTGCTAAATGTGACCCTGTTAAGGGATTTACCTCATATTGGTTAATATCTTCATCCTGTTAGGAGTGGCCTTACTAGAGGACTTTAAACCCTCTTTTGGAATGTTACCTACGTCTAGGATTTACAAATAGGATTATTAAATCCAATCGGTTAAGAGATTTTCTCTATTACAAATGCTAATAAGAAACAATAAAACTTTGATCTGTAAATATAACAACTAACTTTTTCTTGTGTCAAAAACTTTATGCACACATGAATACTGGCATCACATACTCCATTTAACTTTGTTTCAGACTGTAGATTCTACTCTTTATTCTTCTCTATTCTTCTCGATAACTCTGTTCTTCAGCTTCTTTCTGCTTCTTGATTCAATTTTCCAATATCATAATCTCTGTGAATTTATCATCATTTATATAGACATAATTTTGCCTCTTAATCTCCTTGCTTAGGTTTTCCATCATTTGCGCTCAGTCGTTTGATTGTCTTCTTCATAAATCTTAACTCGCTAAATTGTTTCACTTTTACCTCGTAACTTGAACTTTTCTCAAAACTCACATAATCAGGTTTAACCACTTGATCTTCACATTAGATATTCCCATTGAATTTTATTGCTCGTAGATATTCTAACAAACTTCCTTTAATTTTTATCTCCATCCAGATCATCATAGCCTAGTATTAAATTTAATCTTATCATCATTTACAATCAATAACCTATACTCGGTAATTTGCTTTGCAACTCGGTAACTAACTTTGTTCACTACTCGATGATTGGTAACTAAAAACTATCAACAAAACTCTATACTGACTGATTCAGTCTAGCTCGATAGAGTAACTCTTTTGAGTCATAACTTAACTCTTTTCAATTTTTGACTTAACCAATCAAGTGTACCGACTTGATAACATCAAATATATAGTAGCAAACAACTATATCAACATCACTTCATCATTGTTTGATCTGTATTTGTCACCCATTTAACTTCTCCTTCGTATGATATGGTAACTCAATAAAAAATAGTAAATCAATTGCTTGACATAAATGACAAAATAATAACTGATCTAATGATTTCTACAAATATGTATACTTATTATCACTCGATCTTCATTATCTCCATTAATTAATCAATACCTCCTACCCAAGTCCAAAAAAATTTCCATGCCTTTGAAAAGTTTGAACAATGGTTAGGTTAAGAAAACTCTAACCTTGACGCCCTTTCCATTGCAGAAGGATTAAGGAAATTTATTCATAATGATGAACATGGTATTATCATCTTGCGTAGCATTTCTTATTAGAGTTGATGAAAAAATATCAACCCTGCAGCTCCCAAGAATCACCTGCATGCAAACACCTGCCATAGAAAGAGAGAAACAAAAGCTATGGAGGCCAAAAATAATATATCTGTGAAAGAGGAAACATCCCCAATTGATTCAATATTAATGGAATGGAATTATAAAATACAAAGAGATCAATCCTTATAAAGTATAGCTAACACCAAAAGGTAGAGAAACCTAGGTTGCATGAATATTTAATAAAATAATTAATTATAACATCCCTAAAGTTTAGCTTAAGTAAACTAGAGATAAAATTGTGACTTAATAATTAAATCAATAATGATCTAATTAATAAGTGAATAAGGTGTCTTAATAATCGAATCGATAATGATTTAATTAATAAGTGAAATTACCATTTTACAACACCCCCTTAAGATAAACTTAGGGAGAAGTTAAAAACCTAGAAACAACTTCTAAAAGCAGGAAATGAGTCCCAACAACAAGGATTGATCAGGTACCCAAGTATAAAAAATCTTTGTAAAGAGGATTAAAGGGAGAAAACCCAATGGGAAAAACCCCTCTCCTAGAAGAGATGAAGACTAGTGAAGGACTGAAGAAGCCTCCAACTAGAGAATGTCCCGAAAGAATAGGAACAAAGGAAGAACGTGTAGAACACCTCTGAAGCATGAAGCTGCAAGCACTGTCAAAGAATAACTGCTAGAACCTCCACTATAATAGAATGTGATCAGGTAGAGAAGACTGTAAAAAAAGTTTGAAGAGTTGATCAATCAAAGATGGAAGGATGCATCCAAAATAGGAATGAAAGAGTGTACATATGGTAAATGATCTATCTCACCAAAATGCATAGTGATGACATGTAACTGATTGAATGTTTGATAATGTTAAGTTGAAGATAATGCAAGGCATTAAATCAGTTAATGGTTTTTATTTTCATTGATGTCAAGTTGATATCATCTGTATGGTCATGTACATAATGCCAAAGACTTCAGAGAATAAATAGAACAAAATTTATGCTTTCAGCAATGCATAAAAGTCAAGTATTCACTAAGTGACAGACAACACCGACGGAGTGCACACCATCGGTAAAGGCAAAGAACAAAAGTCATAGTGATACCCAACGAGCAGAAGACAGTGTTTCTCGATGAAGCAAAATCACATGATGCCCGACGAGCTGAAAATAGAGTTACCCAACGAGCAAAATACAATGATGTCCGATGGATGGAGATCCTGAAGCTAACTGGAGTCACACTGATGGAACTGATAGTTAACACCGATGACTAACTACAGAGTTGACCAACAGAACAAAGAGTTCAAAAAATGACAAAATATCTAGCTAGCAGAGCTTAAGGATAGACTTAACTAGTTTTTTATTTGTTTTATTTGACCAAAGTTAAGTAATTGATTTAAACAAGATTTGTACAGTTGGCAAGAAGATAACTATGAAATAAATCAAGAGTTAAAGTTGTAAATCAAATTGGTTGGATTTTTTTCACGCCAAGAATCAAGAATTAAGGAATATCATGTCTATATAAGAGACAAGAATAATTCATTTCCGTAATCACAAGCATTCACATACACAGGAAGGGGAGTGAATAGAAAGAGGATGTTGAAGAGAAACTGATGAAGGATAACTTCATACAGTCCTGATCAATCAAGCTGAAGAAGAGATAAAGAATTATGTGGACACTAATGAATAGTGAAGCACAGCATCACAGAGCAGAAAGTGTGGAACAAAAATAATTGAATTGAAACATTGATCAGAGAGGTATTGTACTTAAATAGATCTGAAAAACTGTAATTCAAGTTGCATTAGAAACAGGTCATTTTGTTTTAGTTTAACCATTGAAGCATTAAGTCTCTTAACAGAGGAGGACTTAACCATCTTCTATAATTGAGGTATATCCAAATAGATTGCCAAAAAGATTGTCATGAATATAGCATTGAGTGCTTGATACTGACACACAGTCTAAGGAGGCTGATGCAGTTAGATAGCACCAGATATGCCAGATACCTATTGTGCCCATAGAGGTTGATCAATATTGGTAGCATATTCATGCCAGATATCAAGTGACATTCTATTATTCAAATCCTCTAACAAGGTCACACTTAACAGTGTGTTTGTAACCTTTAACAGGGTTGGCTCCTAACAGGGCTCACTTCAGAAGAGTGAAAATTTGGGGTACCGGTCCCAGTGGGTTTTCCCTTAACAGGGTTTCCATGTTAAAAACCCATGTGTTATATGTATATGGTTTATTACTTTATTGTTTTACATTTCACATATGCATTTCTGGATTGATTGGTATACTCTGCATATTTACTGAGTATCGGTAAATAGTTTTACTGCTTATAGGTTATCAAGGAGAATAAGAATAGACAAGGTAAATCAATAGACAGTTAATCATTATAAGTATTTCATGGCATGCATCTTGTAGGGACTTAATAATCTAAGGTGTATTGATTGGTTGTTAAAGTTTAAAGGATAAATGTTTGAGGCCACTAATTCACCCCCACCCCTCAGTTATTACTAACAATTGGTGTCAGAGCTTGTGTGCTTAGAAGGAAGGTTTCAAGACCTAAGTCAAGATCACAAGATGAACAGATGAGATGTGCCCAAGTTGAATAAAGACAACTTTTCTTCATGGAAAAGTAGGATAAGACTCCACTTATCAGGTATTGGTAATAATGTTACTCAATACTTAGATACTGAATATGTGTTTCCCACAGGAACATTAGTAGTAGATCAATTGAGAGTGAAGCATGAGCACAACTGCATGGTTATAGAGATTTCTTCCTCTCTCTCCGATGCTAAATTTGAAGATGTCAAAGATTTCACAACTACAAAGAAAATATGGGACAAACTAAAGCTTTTACATGGAGGTGATACAAATGTTCTGAGAGCCAAGGTAGAAAGTCTTAGAGGAAAATTAGATGATCTCAGAATCAAAGAAGGAGAAAACATCACACAGTATAACACAAGAATAAAAGAAGTAGTCAATGCTATACGAGGTGTTGGAGGTACACTTGAAGAGGAGACAGTGGTAAGTAAAATCTTAAGAACCTTATTGTCTGTATATGCTATTAGAGTTTCTGCTATTCAGGAAATGAGAGCAGTTGCAAACAATACAGTTACTCTTGATAGTTTAATTGGTAGACTGATTTCATTTGAGATGAATAACTTTGACAATAGTGTCTTACCAAGTTTAGAGTCTGCATTTAAGTCTTCTA
>MU225553.1:833228-872524 GCA_018584345.1 Thuja plicata
CCTTGTATGGATTAAAACAAGCTCCCAGAGCCTGGTATGAATGACTTCATTCCTATCTAATAAGTATTGGATTCATAAGGACTAGTGAAAATAGTAATCTTTATTTGAAAAAAGATATTGATGCTAACACTTTGATTGATGAAATATTTGTTGATGACATCATATTTGGAGGAAATGATATGCTATGCAAGTCATTTGTTGATGAAATTAGCAAAGAGTTTGAGATGTCTATATTTGGAGAGATCAAGTTTTTTCTTGGTCTATAGACCATTCAACAAAGTGAAGGTATTTTCATTACACAATCCAAATACATCAAAGAGGTCCTGAAAATATTCAAGATGGAAGATTCCAAACCAGTTGGAACACCGATGTCTACTGGATGCAAATTAACAAAGGAAGACAAGACAACAAAGGTAAATCAGACTTTGTACAGATCAAAGATAGGAAAACTCATATATGTTGTACACACTAGACCAGATATTGCACATGCAGTAGGAATTGTTGCTAGATTTTCTGCTAACCCCAGGGAATCACATATGACTACTGTGAAAATAATCTTAAGATATCTGAAGAATACTGAGGAATTTGGATTATGGTATAGAAGAGAAGGTGAATTTGAACTTAAGGTGTTTACCGACGCTGATTGGGCTAGAAATCTTGATGACCAAAAGAGGACAACTGGAGGAGCATTCTTTATGGGTGACAGACTTGTCACATGGATTAGCAAGAAGCAAGGATGCATCTCACATTCTACTACAGAAGCAGAATATGTTGCTGCTGCTCAAATATTGCATGGATCAAATAGTTGCTGGAAGGTATGCATATGAAGATCTCAGAACCAGTGATTATCTATTGTGATAACACCAATGCAATAAACATTTCCAAGAATCCAGTCATGCATTCCAAGACAAAACATATTGCTGTCAAGTATCATTACTTAAGAGAACAAGTTCAAGAAAAAGAGGTGATACTTAAGTATGTGCAATCTAAAGAACAATTGGCTGATATCTTCACCAAGCCACTGCCCAAGGATACATTTGAGTATCTGAGAAAGAGACTAGGGGTCAAACCCTTGTCTACCAGTCAGTAAAAGACTAAAGACTGCATCAACCTATATATTATCATAATATCATTCATGTTGATGCAAGCAACAAGATGAACTTTAATGCTACATCTATATACAGAAAGGTATATATCAGAACTGAGCACCAGAGCATATTGATGTATTGCTGATGGATAAGGGAAATTCAAGGAATATATTATGGATCAAGAGAAAAGATCACTTGACATTAATGTCAGATATCTATGAGATATTTTTTTGGCATTGTTGTCAAAGGGAGAGAAATTTTTCCATATTATCACAGTCTTCAGAAAAAGAAGAAAGATTATCCATTATCAGATTACTCCAATAGGGAGAGATCATATCCATAGGGAGAGTTGCTGACAAAAGACAGAGACATCAAAGAATAAGAACAATCAAAAGAGAGATATTGACACAAGAAGAGAACACAACACATCAATACAAGAAACACAGAAAGCTGCAAGAATCAAATCTAAGCTAACACAGAGCTTACCAGTGGTCAAACATTTTTATCGGTTATCAAAACAAACTGTTTGGTAATTTTATGAATCTCAACAATTGTATTTCATATTGTATTAGAAATAGTATAGTGTGATAATATAGTATGTTTCCATCAACGCTAAAGGGAGAGATTGATGACATGTAACTGATTGAATGTTTGATAATGTTAATTTGAAGATAATGCAAGGCATTAAATCAGTTAATGGTTTGTATTGTCATTGATGTCAACTTGATATCATCCATACGGTCATGTATATAATGCCAAAGACTTTAGAGAATCAATGGAACAAAGGTTATGCTTTTAGCAATGCATAAAAGTCAATTATTCACTAAATGATAGACAACACTGATGGAGTGCACACCATCGGTAAATGCAAAGAAAAAAATTCATAGTGATACCCGACGAGCAGAAGACAGTGTTGCACGACAAAGCAAAATCACAGGATGCCTGATGAGATGAAAACAGAGTTACCCGACGAGAAAAATCCAATGATGCTCGACGGATGGAGATCCCGAAGCTAGCTGGAGTCACACGAATGGAACTAGTAGTTAACACCGATGACTAACTGCAGAGTTGACCGATAGAATAGAGAGTTCAAAAAATGATAAAATATCTAGCTGGCCGAGCTTAAGGATAGACTTAAATGGTTGTTTTATTTGTTTTATTTGACTAGATTTAAGTAATTGATTTAAAGAAGATTTGTACAGTTGGCAAGAAGATAACTATGAGATAAATCAGGAGTTAAAGCTATAAATCAAATTGGCTGGATTGTTGTTCACACCAAGAATCAAGAATCAAGAATTAAGGAACATCATGTCTATATAAGAGACAAGCATAATTCATTTTTTTAATCACAAGCATTCACATACACGGGAAGGGGAGTGAATAAAAAGAGGATGTTGAAGAGAAACTGATGAAGGATAACTTCATATAGTCCTGATCAATCAAGCTGAAGAACAGCTAAAGAATTCTGTGGACACCGACAAACAGTGAAGCACAACATCACAGAGCAGAAAGTGTGGAGCACAAAGAATTGAATTGATACATTGATCAAAGAGGTATTGTACTTAAATAGATCTAAAAAATCTACAACTCATGTTGTATTAGAAACATATCATTTTGTTTCAGTTTAACCATTGAAGCATTAAGTCTCTTAACAGAGCAGGACTTAACTGTCTTCTATAATTGAGGTATATCCTAATAGATTGCCAAAAATATTTTCATGAAGATAGCAATGAGTGCTCGATACCGACACACAGTCTAAGAAGGAGGCTGATGCAATTAGGTAGCACCAGATATGCCAGATACCTATTGTGCCCATAGAGGTTGATCAATATTGGTAGCATATACATGCCAGATATCAAGTGACATTCTATTATTAAAATCCTCTAACAAGTTCGCACTTAACAGTGTGTTTGTAACCTTTAACAAGGTTGGCTCCTAACAGGGCTCACTTCAGAAGAGTGAAAATTTGGGGTACCGGTCCCAATGGTTTTTCCCTTAACAGGGTTTCCATGTTAAAAATCCATGTGTTATGTGTGTATGGTTTATTACTTTATTGTTTTACATTTCACATATTCATTTCTAGATTGATTGGTATACTCTGCATATTTACTGAGTATTGGTAAATAGTTTTACTGCTTATCGGTTATCAAGGAGAATAAGGACAGACAAGGTAAATCGATAGACATTTAATCATTATAAGTATTTCAAGGCATGCATCTTGTAGGGACTTAATAATTTGAGTTGTATTGATTGGTGGTTAAATTTTAAAGGATAAATGTTTGAGGCCACTGATTCACTCCCCCCCCCCTCTTAGTTATTACTAACACATAGGTACCCAACCACTGCATCCGCCTAGTACGTAGGAACAAATACTGAATACATAGATCACTCCATCAAACCAAGGAAGCATTAGAACCAATAATAGATACTCCCCCCATAATTCTAAGTAGGGAGAGGCATGATAGGTACACTGAACCAGGCTACCAAGAATAATTGCATGATGAAGAACCAAGAACATAGAAAGTGAAATAAAAAGTAAAAACACATATAAAGGATGGTGTCATGGAAGGATCACTCTATTGATACACATAATGAGGCTAATGTTGTGGAAGAAAAAATCACTTGACAAAGGTAAAAAAACCCTTTGTGGCTCTTTATAATGTAGTACAAGTACAAAAGGCACAAAAAAGTCCAAGATCTCAAGTATGCATCAGATGACACTTTATCACAAAGTGTTTGCAAAATAGTAAAGCAAAAAAAAAAAGATGTCTACAATGCTCAAAAATGACAAGAAATCTTTAGAAACATGAATAACAACTAAAAGGAATCATCCCATGCACAAAAATGATCCCAGGACCTAAAACATATAAGAAATCCACTAGATTGCAAAAACAAAAAAATTTGAATAAAAAATACCTAGAGAAGAATCTGGATGTGAGACCCATGGAATAAGATAGAGCACTGAACCATCTTTCCAACACCATGTGAAAGTCAAAAAATGGATTTTGTATGAGAAAGATATGGCTCCCGAAGTGCAAAAAGGAACCCTAAGTTTGACTATCAAAAAAGGCTGCAAAATCAGAAATCCAAACCTAGAAAATCAGGTTGGGCTCAGAACCATCTTTTCGACGATATCTCATTTGGCCAAAAATGCCTCTGTTTGCTCAAGAAACAAGCAAAGAACCGAAGACTTCTCCAAAACAAGAGAACCAAGACACCCAAATTATCATGCAAACAAAAAAATATATTCAAAGAAAATGGTGGCGTGAGTTTAGAGGCAACACAAAAACTGAGGTGGCATGAAAACCAAGGCATTTTTTTCTCAAAAAGTGTGTCAAGGTCGTGCATGCAAAAAAGAGGGCCCAGATTTCAACTGTGTCCAAATTGGACATGACTTATATGGAAATAGGATTTCTTGGGCCTTCCAAATGCAGTTGTGATGTCATTTTAGCCCAAAGTCCTCCAAAAAATAACTCCCCCCCCCAATCCACCAAAATCTAAGACAAAAACCTCTTGAAAACACAGATCTATAGAATAGTGACAAATCTCTCATGAAGACAACAGGGGCATGAAGATCTTGAGATCTGATACCATATTGGATTTGATGAAAAAATATCAACCCTATAGCTCCCACAAATCACCTGCATGCAAACACATGTCATAGAAAGAGAGAAGCAACAGCTATGGAGGCCAAAAATAGAAAAGTTGTGAAAGAGGAAACATCCTCAATTGATTCAATAATAATGGAATGAAATTAAAAAATACCAAGAGATCAATCCTTATAAAGGAGATTGAACACCAAAAGGTGGAGAAACCTAGGTTGCATGAATAATTAATAAAATAATTAATTATAACATGCTTAAAGTTTAGCTTAAGTAAACTAGAGATAAAAATGTGACTTAATAATTAAATCAATAATTATTTAATTAATAATTGAATAAGGTGTCTTAATAATTAAATCAATAATGATGTAATTAATAAGTGAAAATACCTTTTTACTCTAACATTTCCCATCTCATTGATACCAATGTCAAGCCTATTATGGATTGTGCTCAAGATTTAGGCCTCATTTCACCTACTAAAATGTTGAGATCTCATTGCCTATCTCCACTTCTATTCCTAGTTTTTCCACTTACGCTCCACCTATCATAACAACTTCAATTCAAAATGTCAATCCTTCACATGTGAGTCTTCCTAATCCTTCTATTCCTCCAAGTCTTCCATGTGTTTTATTTCCTGCATCCATGTCCACTTACCACAGTGTCCCTTTTTCATATTCAACCATTCCTTCAATTTCCAACAATGCTCCTAATTTTTTTCATGTTTCCCCTCTTACCATCCTTTCTACCGATTCTACCATTAATAGTTTGGCTCAAATATTATCTTTTTTGCAACAAAAAATTGCCTCCATGACTCAATCCAAGTTCAACATTCCTACTTGTGGCATTTCTAGTCCTTTGTCTTTAAATATTATTCGTGTATTTATCCCACAAAATGTGGATCTTCCTCACCTTGAGACTTATAAGGGTAAGGGTGATCCTTTGACTTATAAGGGTAAGAGTGATCCTTTGACTCATGTCAAAACCTTTCAAACCTTGTGTAGTAATTTCTATCATGACCATAGTTTCATGGAAAAATTGTTTACTAGAACCTTTCAAGACAAATCCTTTCAATGGTATTGTTCTTTTCCTCCTTAGTCCATGGAATCCTTTCACAATCTTGCTAATTCTTTCCTTCAAGAATTTCAAAACCACATTGGTCCTCAAATTTATTTGGCTGATTTAATGCATTGTAAACAAGGTGTTAAAGAAAAAGTAAGTGATGTCATTAGTAGATTTAAGCATTTGCATGCTCATATTTGTTATCATGTTCCTGATTATGATGTGCAACGCATTTTTATTGATAATTTGCAAAAATACATTAGAGATAAGATCCTTTTTTCTGAATTCTCCTCTTTTCCTCAATTGTGTGCAATGCTTCATCACTATCAACTTCAAGTGATTCAATTTGAGATAACCACTCCAATGGATCATGTTTTTTTTATAAGAGTGATGTTGCATCCAACAATTTCAACAAATTTCAAAAATTGAAACACTTCATCAAAATCATCAACTCATCCAACATCGTTGATGAATAAGTGACAACATCATCCAAAGGTGTGGCTCCTTTGTCATATATCTTTAAAATTGCTCTTAATTTTACTTAGCTTTTTGAATATTTGCATAATGTGATGTTGAAGTTAATTAATGCTCATGTGTTAACACTTCCTCCTATCAAACCCATTGACACTTCCATACCTTAATCCAAGTACTTTGATCCCAAATATTTATGCCAATGTCATCATCAACCAGACCATGATACTAAAAAGTCTTACCATTTAAAAACTATTATCCAATATCTTATTGATTCCAATGCTATATCTATTGAAGGTGACAATGATAACGAGAAAAAATATGTGGTACATCCCAACCAAAATTTTTGAATCTCCACCAACTCTTTGCCATCTCATTCAACCAATACCATTGATCTTACCCAACCTTCTTGCATTGACTACAATTACAAAATCAATGAAGTTAATCATGTTGTCAACCAAGTTGAGCAAGTTAAACCTAAACCTCTATCTAAGCCTTGCATTACCTTTGAAACTATTAAGATAATTAAGGCACCTGATGGTCCCCTCTACATTGTCACAAGGGTTGATGGTCTTCCTTCCCGTGGCATCCTTATTGATCCCACATGCCTGGTGAATTTGATAATTGAACAACATCTTTATAGAAAAGGGTTGCATCATGATGTCTATGATAGGTCTAATGTCCTAATCCAAACTTGCAATGGCTTTATTTATCCTTCACATGGTTCCATTTCATTTCCTGTTGAAGTTGGTGGTAAAAGTGTAGATGTTACCTTCACTAGCATCCTAACTTTTAATCAATTTCAAGTCAAAATTGGTCTTCCTTGGCTTAAATCCATGAAATTCATGGCTTCTCCTATTCATAAATGTCATAAAGCTCCTCATAAGGGAGAAATCATGACCATTAACCATAGTCTTTATCATCCTTCAGTGCCTCGAGACTTAATTGACCTTGATTTCTTCTGGCCTTTTATGCCTCAACCAATGCAAACCTGTCCTGACCATCTCTTTCGATCATACCAAGCCTACAAGGCCCAAAAGGTTTGTGAACTTAGAAAACCTAAGGATGTTCCATCTCTTTTACCTAGACATGGACTTCTTCATACACTGCCTACACCTCCTTTATATGCTTCTACACCACCTCCTATTTCTTATACATATTCTCATAAAGTCATCTCTCAACCTAGTGTGGTTCCTTTCATGCTTCCTCCTAAAGAAGAAAAGGACTCGATGTTTATTGATCCTGACCCAATCCAAACTTCTAATAAAACCAAACACAACTTGCATGCCCATGAACATCTTCAAAAGCGTCGTGCTTGAGCTCATCAACGTGCTTCTCAAAATATTTCTTCACTTCATACACCTATTCACACTTCTCTTCCCTTTTACCAACCCATGACTCAGCCAACAGAGGAAGTGAATCTAAACAAGATAAAAGTGAACAAACATGACAATTCTATTTGCATCTTAGATTCTATGACAATTAATTTGGATGAAGAAGATATTCTTGATGATGGTGTTCTTGATGTTAACAATTATATTCATGCTAGTTATTTTTATGAGATGTATGAGACTATTCATATTGATCATGATTTACCAATTATGCTTTCACAACAATTATCTATCACTCCTGGTGACAAACATAGTGACCTATATTCACATCATGGTCCTTGTTTGGAACTTGTTATTCTTCCATCTGTCATGCTTGATGTTGCTCCTCTTGTGAGTTTTCCACCTTCCCTAAACACTATAAACCAATATGGGAGGGGCGATACGCTTGACTAGCTCCTCTTGTGTTTTGTAATGTGCTTCCCCCATGATGTGCTTCATGTTATCTGTTTAGTTCAAATTTCTTTAAATGGCCCTTGTTGCTCCGATGGTGCAAGGTGATAAAGGAATCACAACCTTGTAAACATTCTTCTAATAGTAGTTATCTTCTTCTATATGTTGTTACTGTTAGGGTTTGACAGATCTAGAACATTATAATAATAAACAGTTATATGCATAAACAAAAAAGAATAAAAATGAACACAGATAACACATAGATTTAACGTGGTTCACCCAAAACCTTTGCTACATCCACCTACACCATCATTTAACCTTTCTTATTATCTAGAAAAATAGTACACCAACCTTACAATGCATTATGCATCTCAGCTGCTTATAACATGCATTTTTAGGGCAACCTCTAAAATTGGCCATTTTAGGGTTTTACAATGGCGATCTTCTTTTTCCCAAAAAAGAAAATCTTTTTCCTGAAAAAGCACAAAAAAAATTTGGTGCTGCAAATCTTTTTCCCGAATACTAGATGAGAAGTTGCCACAATATCAACACCCACTACATGATCAGTCACCACAATATCAACAGTTACATGTTATGTTGTGTATGTTCCACTGTTCGTGAATGTGCCTTTGTGTTTTCTAATTGGGATGATGCAAAATGGTAGCTACCTATTCTTTTTGGTCTTTGTGATGTCAACCCAAAAAGACTCTTCTTCGTAACTCGTATGTGCTTTTCATCCATTGTGTTTTTAGTTCTACTACCTTTGGGGGATGATGACATTTCATTTTGATATAATTTTAATATACATGAGTTATCATATGACCTACTGACCCCAAATTTGGTAGATCCCTTATGTGTTATGTTTTGTCATGTGCTCATTTCCATTGATTTTTCCTTTCTTGAGGGCATTTCACAGTGGAAATGTTTCTTTTGGATGCTTTCATGCTCTATTAAAGTCATTGCTCCCTTGAGCGCATTTCACAATGGAAATGTTTCTTTTGGATATTTTCATGCTCTATTAAACTCATTGCTCCCGTTAAGGCATTTGTAATTTCTTTAACATGGGGGCATACACTCTGCTCTATGTATCACATTTTGCATGCACACACACACACACACACAGAGAGATTTTATCTTTCATTTGGTCCTTAGGCTGACTGCAAACATTTTGTCCTTATAGTAATAGTGCACATTTGGTCCTTTGGTTGATCACTTTTCATATCCTTATCTGAAGCTTACCTTCCCTTAGGACTAATCGTCCCTTTGTTGGATCCCTTATTGGATACACTTTCCTTAAGGAATGATCCTTGTTAATGGATTGAACTAGCATAACACGACTTGCTAGACCTTTTGATTCAACCTTTTGTGATGCTTTCTTTTTAGTGGTTCATAATAAGAAAGACTCTTATTGGAATAGTTATCACACCCTCTCTCTTTCTCTTTCTTTTGAGCAATGCCTCTTGTTAGGTCCTTTTTGAGTTTCCATGATCAAAGAAGTTTTACCCTTTTATTTTTTCCTCGAAGTCTTACCTGAGTTCCCTCCCCCCTTTTTGGGAAGAAGAAGTCCATGTTAAAAAATCTTTGAAATGACAGTTTTCCCTCTGAACTTATTCTTTAAAGGTGTCGTGAACTCATCTCATAAGAACCGATTCTCTCGGTCAAGTGTTGGTATCAATTTTTCCTTCATGAACCACTTTGAACCACTTTGAACCTCGGTTCAAAGTAGTTCAAAGTAGTTCAATCAAATGTTTTTGACCTACTTTCGATAATTGCAGGTGGGACCCTGGACACATCATTGAACCGCTTCAAACCTCTTTGAACCTCAGTTCAAAGTAGTTCAAAGCAGTTCAATAAAAGATTCAATAAAGTGCAAAGGTGATGTGACATCTAAATTGATGGATGATATGACATGTCAGAGTGTATCTACCGAAATAATGGTACGACGATTTGGACAAGTGGTTAGACACATGGGAAGAGTCAATTGGAAATGCGGGTTAAGGTAGATGTTCTTTTGGCACAAACAAAGGGATAGAATTTAATATGGAAGTAATGATTAAAGAGGGCTCAATTAAGTGAAGTAATGGTTAAATGTCACATCAACGGCTTCAACACATTATGGCTTACGCATGGCATTTAATTTTCATGCCTCGGCTGATTTTCCTCGCATAGTGAGTTTCTTTAAATTCTCTTTCCTCAGCTCATTTCTTCCAAATGCTAAGTTGTGGAGTCTCAGTTGTGGAGGACATAAGTGTGGGTTTTTCATTTCAATAGAAATCAGGTAACACCCAATAAGCCCTCCATTTGATTCACTATTTTATGCCTAGTTATCCGCTTTTCTCAAAGAATTGCAATCTTTATTTGCTTGAGTAGAAATAAGAAAGAGATGAGGTCTAGCATGCATTTCATTGGAAACACTGCAAGCCTAGTCTGTAGAACCCCAATTATTACAGACACAGATTTGTTGGGATTCGAGGTAGAAAAACTAGTTGAAGTGTTGAAAGATTCAGTGGAAGAGGAGTATACTATAGAGTTTTTGTCTAGTGGTTTACTCCAAGCTGTTGCTTTTCCCCTAGCTATGATATGTCCAGAGCTTATTCAACAATGCATATATCATTATGACGTCAAGTCTAAAGGTGTGTTGAATAATGAAGGCAAGAGTATTTTAACCATAAACCGAGAAATGATAATGTTCGTCTTCAAAATTCCAGATGAAACTTTTGCTAGTTTTAATCCCACTCAGTCGCTAGCGCAATTCTAGGAAAGGAGTGATAAGAAGCTTAGTAACATAGCCCGGAAGTGGACTGTATAAAATTATAGGGGCGGTTCCAGACTACCCAAGGTTTTAACCAAGGACCATATGAAGACCCACATCCATAATATCATGGTTTATTGCACAGAATAAGAGGTTCAAAACAAGTACTCCTCTTTGAAGATTGGATGTATCATTTCATCAAAATTGTGTCAGAAGGCAAATAGAATTTGGACTGGGCTGAAATAATCGCGAGCTCACTCAGAGATCAGCTCACACAGGCACAAGCTATGCGAAAAGAGTTCTATATGTCCTCCTATTTGACCTATTGCCTCGCATGTACCCACGATCTTACTGGAATTCCTCATGAACCATGGACTAGAGATATAACCATTTTTTAGTATTGCCCTCTGCTGAGGAAGGACAGAGTCTTAGAAGAGTATAGGAGGGTTAATGACATCTTTCTCGAAAGATTGTGTAACTAGTTAGCTGGAACCCCAGTTCAGAGAATTTCTCCAGAGGCCCAAAAGTTGGTTCAAAGTTTTGGGAGTTTCTATATCCAATTTCCTCATTTCACCTATCTAAGAGTCGGTGGTTTTGGTGAAGAACCTCTCAAATTTCCCAGGTTCTTCTTTGACTGTTTCATCTTAGCACAAATCTGTAGACAAATGTTCACAGTAATAAAGAATAATCTGTCAGAAGATAAGTGGGATACAATGTTTCCAATCTAACTTGGAAATATGGTATGCAAGAGTATGATAGATGCATTAGTAATAGGTAGCAATTTGGTTGGCTTTCACATGCATTTTTATGAGTCAAGAAAGGGATTTGAAAATAAAGGGTTTGCCATGAAGGCATTCAATTTGAAACATCAGATGGACCTGACCCCGCACTTAGAATATTTATGGGAGGATTTAGGAAGTGAAGGGGAAATTCAGATAAGAGACCATTCCAAGTTGTCAATCCCTCAAATTAGAAGACTGTAGCTAAAACTTGAGATATCTGATGTGATTGAAGATGGGTCAAAAGTAATTGAACCTAGTTTTACTGAACCCAGTGCAGAATTTTTGTCAAAGGTAGATTGGACGAGGAACGAAGAAGAAAACATCAAGCTGAGAGCTAGGTTCATTCTGGCATACACAGATGATTGGCTGCAAAGAAGGAAATCAAATAAGAAGAAGATCACCTCTCCTAAGAAACTGATGTTAAATCAATCTCAATTGAGGTCCAACCTGATCCCTCTAATGTTTCTTCTTTGAATCCTTATGCAGGTAATTTTCCTTCAAATAAGAAAAGAGTTGTGCCCAATGGACATCCTACTACACCCTTAACAAGATCTAGAACGAGGGTTGAAAGTCAGTCTCAGATGGCTTCTCCTAATTCTAGCTTTGTTGACATTGAGGTCAATGACAATGACCTCTCTCTTTCACCAGAACAGAACAAAGAGATTCAAGATGCAATGATGAATAAGTCTGAGGTTCAGCAAGAACAAGTGACTCCCGCCAAGAATGTTGAAAACGGGATGGTTCATAATTCAGTTCCTCCTTGGTTAATTGAATTGGTAAGCAAGAAACACAGTTTCAAGCCTATTTATTTACCAGTTAAAGATATTGTTACCAAATATGTTTCTCGTACCCCAAAGATAAAGAAAGCAAAGAGCAATGCAAGGTTAATTACAGACCCCGTAACAAGCAAAGTGACCACTGAAATAGCTACTATCAAACAAAGAGAGGGTATTCTTGAACCTGCAGCTGAAGATTTTGAAATTGCAAAAATGGAATTTGGGGTGCTAAACAGAGATACTCAGGATCATCTTTTCAAGTTCTCAGTAGACCATATGCTTGGTCAATCTCAGAAGGATGACAAGGAGAAGTGAGAACTCAAACAGCTCATGATAATGATGGCCAAGTTCCTTAGTTCGCTCAGCGAGGTTGGGGCCCAATCTCTGCAAGATTTTGACCCTAACTCTATAGATAACAAACAAATGCTAAAGCAAATGCATCAAGGTAGAACTTTGATGATGGCTATGAGAAACTAGGTTGGTGGCATCATTTTAGAAGGAAATAACTTCATTCAAGAGTTTGTAGTAGCTTTTCCAGATAGAGAAGCTTTGATTGGGGAGATCAATACCTTGATACCAACTTGAGAATCGGATGAGGAAAAGTGTGCCGCTGTTATGTCCTAGATTATTGAGATAGAAGGATATGGGGTTGAGAAGTTCCTGGTAGAGAATCCTATGAAACTGATAGATGCATGTATGCTCTTCATTCTCAAGAAGAATATGAATTGGAAAAGTGGCCTGTTTAAAGCGACAATCTTGAGCTTACATGCCATAGAGAAAGAGGTCAAAGAAATGCATACTAATGCACTGAAAGACTTTAAAGTTGTGAACCCATCGGGCATACTTCAATTCATCGAAGGGAATATAAATGTAGAAGCTATGACCAAAAGTTTCAGAGATGCAATGAATGATATTAAAGAAAAAGAGGAGATTACAGTCAAGGACTTCACTAGGGTTGCTAATGTGGAGTCCATGCTATACCTAAATCAGGGGTAGTTATCTAGACAGTTAGAAAAGGTTCAAAACTTCAAATGGGAAAAGAGTGCATGTCGCGCGAAGCTGAATGGTGTGAAGAATCTCCACTCCCACCCGATCCAAGAGCTAGTGAGTACTTTCTAGAGCTAGAAGCTGGTCTGAGGAGCCACGTCTGGAGATGATAACTCAAGACACATGATCGCATGACAATTATCATGCCTATGTTTGGGGCATTTTGTTTATGTTTTAACTGTTGTCAAAAAACTTTTACTCTATCTGTTTTGTTGGTCTGAAACCGTTTCTTTTTATTTAGGTTGAGAGGCCAAGTTTTAAGGGAAGCCTCTCGAACCTATTAAACTATTTATGTTGGAACATGATACTGGAAAAAGGAGGATGAAATTTTGGAATCTGTTAGACTTAGATTGACATTTTCTAATTTTGGTAAGATTTTACATGTTTTCTATGAGAATTGAATAGAAGGATATTTTTGGATTGGATTAATCTCAGACCTAGTTCTGTGTGATCATATTATTCGGATGCATGTTAAATTTAAATATGTGAATTTAGATTTATGACATATCAATTTCTTTGTGAATTGGTATATCTCTCATTATTGGTTTGTAGTAAATGCATGGTGTTTATTTGTATCTCTAAACAATTCCCTTCTTTGTTCCAGTTCAAGATTATTGTTTTCTAAATCAAAGAAGCTATGCCTTTCTTTGTTGTTGTTCTTTATTCTTTTCGTCTGATTTTACCTAAATACTGAAGAGTATCTGAGTGATCCTTATGTGCTTTCAGGTTAAAAGTACAATTGTTGGTTTTAATTTCAGACTTTCAATGGATATTTTTGATAGGGAGTTGTACCTCAAACAATTCAGAGGGAAGCAATCATCTCATGCTTGCCCAACTATTGTAGGATAGTTTGTTTCCCAAGAGGCATAGAGTTAGTATAATTTGAAATTAACACGGAGACAATCTATTCACCAACACCTCTCTTATTTTGGTTTTGGATTTGATGAGGACTTAAGTCACTTGGGGTCTTGATGTTTCCTTGTCTCCTTCACCTTGATGAGACCATCCTATGCATTCGATATACTTTAGTGTGAGCATGAGTTTATCTTATAACCCTGCTAAAGTGGGGGCTAAATGTACCGTCCTAAAAATTCATCACCCATAATTGGAGGCTCTAAGTCCTATTAGACCCAATTTTGGTGATTTTGAGGTCTAAATGATCATTTTGCTTGATCCCAACAACCTATAATTCCTCCCTCCACTTTCTTTCACACTCTCCTAGGTCCCAGGAAATTTTAAGGTAAAAACACTTGAACTAGGTCAGCCAGAACGACCTATTCCTAGAATAGGTTGGCCAATTCGACCTAGTCCTAAGTTTTTGCCCTGAAGTTGGTCCAGGGCCCGATGGTGGGGTTTTCTTCCAATTTCTATATCTATGGTCGGCATGGAGTTAAATTGAATCCTAAAATGAGTATAAAAGGGTACTCTTTCCTCTCATTTTGACAATACATCATATCATATCATATCATATCATATCATATCATATCACATCACTGCAACCAAATTTATATGCAAGCAATCAATTGATCAAGTGTAAGCAAACCAAG
The DNA here is from genome assembly GCA_018584345.1 of Thuja plicata. Lineage (NCBI taxonomy): Eukaryota > Viridiplantae > Streptophyta > Pinopsida > Cupressales > Cupressaceae > Thuja > Thuja plicata. The sequence goes on from MU225553.1 coordinate 848,134, forward strand.
ATCTCAAGCAATTGAGGTGGTGGATTCAAGACTTGAAGACAATCACCCAATCTAGGGTCTCCATGTCTCCATTTCTTGAAGATCCATTCAAGCAAATGAAATCTTCTCTCATTGATGCAAATTTCTCTCCCATAATGGCCAAGTAGAGGAATTCATAAGTAAGCAAGCAAGAAGATCCATACATTCTCTATTTTTCTCTCTCCTTCTCCGTTGAGGTTAAAAAGAATACATTCATTCAAGATCTAAGATTGGAAAGTGTAGATCTATGTATTTGTCAAGGGATCCTTGATTCTATAATACAAGCATACATACAAGAATCTTCATGGATTCGATTGATTTCTACATCCATTCATGAAGGTTTTTTATGCAAGGTAAATCTTACATTTATCTAATTGTTACATTACTCTCTTTTATGCAATTTTAATTTCATTTCAAGGTTGATTCCTACTTTCCACAACCTTTTCCCCTTATTTTAAGTGTGTGGGTGTAGTTTCAGGAGTTGTGGAACCATATTTGGGAGTCTTAGAACCTGTTATAGATCCTCAGAATTTTACATCAGATTTGGACTTGAAAGGACTAGGTCAACTTTCATGATCTATTCCTAGACTAGGTTGACTTAGATGACCTAGTCCACCACTTTTTGGCTTAAATTTACACAGTGAACAATTACATACATCAAAAGCCTAGATTTGGAATTACACCTGATTCGGGCATCCCAACGACAGTCAAATTCAAATCTGAAAGTCAATTTTCCTTTTCTTTCTCCAAGGTAAGTTCATTTCACCTATTTTCTAATTACACTTACTTTCATAGATTATATTTACATATCATATTAGATTTACATATCATTTACATCCTTTACAATCAAAGAATCCAAAACCCTACATTGTGTAGATCTCACATTAACACCCTTACTCTCTTGGTTGTGCTAATCAAATTCTCCTTGTTGTAGGTTTTGTATTCTAATGTATGATGGATTTGGTGAGTGGTCTGCATACTTTAATTGCTCACTATTTTCCACCATTATATTTTCAACATGACAAAATGAAACGTAATATGTGGATTTTAAAATGGAAGAAATATCTATAGGACCAAACATGTGAGAATGAATAAGATCTGATACACCATAAGATTTACTAGAAATCACGTAAAACTAAACACATTTTTCTTTTCTATAAATACAATTCTCATATCAATAAAAATTAATATCACAATCATTAAAATCTTTGACAGGGTTTTTATTTTCCAATTTTCTTAGACCCTTTTCTCCAATATGGCCAAGACTCTAGTGCTATAACATAGTCTGATTTGCAGGAAACTTTGACTAAAAATAAAGAGCACCCTTAGGTACCCAAAATTCATTACCATCTACTAAAGGTGAAACCCTCACCTTTGTTGAACACGAAGAATAATTTAGAGGGGGGATGAATCAATTATTCCAAAACACTTTTAACAAACTTTAATGAACTGGTAAACAATTTAAGCAATTAGAAACTTATAACAGATATAAACATGAAACCATAAAATATAAACATCATGAATACCATAATTTATGTGGGAACCCAAGATGGGAAAAATTATAGAGAAACTAATTCTCGTGAAAATAACATCGGTTAAGGTGACACTGGTTCAGGTGATTTTTACAAGGGATAATTGTTGATTTGTTCACTGCAGGTAAGGCTCACTATTAGTTGGGTTAACTTCCCTGATACAAGAGATTTATACAAAAGGGTCTTACAGAAAAAATTTTAATTGATATTGTTGTATATGCATATGCATGAGACAGTTCCATTTGAAATCTTAGTAATATCTAAATGTAGTAGATCTGGTTAGAGATCTTCTACCGACACTCCCTTATCTTTTTGCAAAACTTCCTTCTATCACAAGCCTTAGATTTGTCTTCATGATAACCTTCAATCCTCTTAATTTTGCTTTCATAGATCACCACCAATTATGAACAATTATATTTGCATCATAACACCTTCAACAATCACACACATTTTGCACCACTGCAAAGTGATTACCACATATGTATATATATGAATCCTGATAACATAAATACATATGTCTGCCTAGCCATAAAATATGTCAGCTTAAGTTATAAATATATTACATTATATTTAAACACACTAGCACCAAACCCAAAGAATAGGTCATACATATGAAACCTTGACACCACGTTACCATAGAACCCAAAGATAGGCCGCACATAAGATAAGCATGTTGCACATTGTGAACATCAAAATGTAAACCTATTCTAGATCAATGAAAACACCACAACCAGGACCAAGTCTTGATCAACAAAAATTATAAACCCACCAAAGGATAGAACCAAATAGAACCTGCCTAGAAATAGAACAAACTATTGTAACAAAATCATCTAATACACTATATGAATGTCTAGGTAGCAGGGATACCTAGAAGAACTCTGAAACACAGTAGCCAACTAACCCCATCCAAAATCTTCATACTACCCTGGTCACTGAATATCAGGGATGTACCAAGAAGATTTATTTTAATAGTATGTACAATGACACCCATCAAGATGATGTACACAGTCTACCAGTATAGACATACAACCAACTGGTGCAGACAGACAACCAGTAAAAGGGTTGTGAAATTAATGAGCAAAATTCCAACATCTCCTTAATACCCTCAACAATCTACCCCTTTGGCATTGATGGAAAAAAACATAATAGAAAAACACCAAAATATCCAGAACAAAAACAAAAAAACTCCCCCTGAGTTAGATATTATTTTTCAATTTTTTCCCTCCTAAACTTCTCTCCCCCTTTTTTCCACAATGGAAAAGGGCCACATTGCATATTTAGATAATAAAATAAGAACAAAAAATTTGAAAAGAAAAACTTTCTTATATCTTTCCTTGATAATGGGAAGATTCCTTTTCCACTCATTCATAGCCAAACTCATCTGTGAATATATATTGTCATGATGCACCAACATGTCAAATGATGAAGTCCAATCTGAGGATCAAAACCGACACTCATAGTCTTCTGAGTTAGAAAGAATTCCCCAAATATGTTCTGACCAAACCTCAACCAAATCCTTCATGAAATAGAAGGTCTTCACTAAATCCTCTCTCTGACTTTGTATATGTAACATCTCATCGTAAAGTTGCCCAACTCTGATTCTTTGTTTTCCATTTTTATCCTTGAAGTAACCATAGCTTTTACCAAAATCATTCAATTCCTCAATGACCTCAATTATTTCTCTAAAATTATCAATTGCAATAGGCCATCAGAGACAATACCGATAGATATCATAAATTTCTCCTATGCATTATTGTGTCTCATCGATTAGTCTATAAAGTCTTTGTGTAGCATTAGTACACTTCTTCCTAATTACCTCCTTGAACTTCCCACAATTTTTACTATTGTGAAACAATCTTCTCTATTACTCTTTATCAAATCACCTGGAAGCACACCAGATACATAAAAAAACAATGGTTTTCTTACTAATAAATATTTAACTAACGTAGTCTCAATCTTTGTTCTATTTTTTGAAGAGAAACCAGACCACGTCTCACCAATTCTATCAAAATCTCCTTCTTCCAACATTGTATGAACTACATCAAAATCCACATAGTTAGATTATGATGGGGAAACCTCATCCTTTTCCATTTTCTTTTCTTTCTTTTCTTTCTTTTCTTCTATTTATTTTTCACTTTCTTCTTCTTCTTCTAAAATGGTAACAATTTATTTTCCTTTTTCACTGATTTTCCTTCTCTTTGGCTCTAAAGGGTACCAATGACAGTCTCCAATCCACTTTTACCAGAGGAGAAACCCTCCTCAACATGGCTACCTATTATTGCATCGGACAAAACCATACCAGAAGACATATTCATCTGTAAATTTATAAAGTACCTCTTACAAGTATCCTCTTTATCTTTTAGAACCTCTAAATTTCTACATTTTTTTTCTAACAAGGACGTCAAACTTCCACTTAATTGTTTCTCTACCCAGTAGAAATCTCAGAAATTAAAATACCAAACACCTCACCAAAGATCCAAACTGGAAGGCATAACCTGCTTATAACGACATCTTGACATTTTCAAATAGATTTTCTAATCGCAAACTAGACAACCCAAATTGCATGTTTTCCTTAACCATTTTATTTTCTAGATAAACAACTACAAAAAATGTAGTACCTACACAATTTCAAAAATAAATTTTGTATGTGATTCCATAGGCAACATATCTCTCCACCATATTGATGAGGTTGTTAATAAATAGGGCACGTTGATATGTGTCGATGTCAATCATCTCTTTCACCTCCTTATACATCACTTGTTAATCAACTGATGGAGATGATGAAGACCGAGTGATCATAGGTATACATGATTGTAGAAATGGTTAGATCAGTTGTTATTTTGTCATTGATGTCAAGAAATTGATTATTGATCTATATTGAGTTACCATATCATAAGAAGGAGAAGTTAAATGGGTGACACATAGATATTAGACAATGATGAAGTAATATTGATATAGTTGTTTGCTACTATATATTTGATGTTATCAAGTTGGTACACTTAATTAATTAAGTCATAGATTGCAAATAATTAAGTTATGACTGAAAAGAGTTACTCTATCGAGCTAGATAGAGTCAGTCGGTATAGAGTTGTGTTAGTCAGTTTCAGTAACTGAGCACCTGTTATAATGGTTTAGAATAACTAAGAGGGGGGTGAATCAGTTATCCTAGGTCTAGATGTACCAATTGAAATTTAAAACACTTCAACCAACTCAGATCCACTCAGTAATCCACTCGGTCTCTATAGCATATAATTAATAACATAAACTTGCAATTTACTATCCCAATGTAATCAACTTGCAGAATATAAAAATCTTAACAGTACAACACATCAAATAACATTCACACAAGTATGACACCGGGATTTAACATTGGAATCCCAATATAGGAAAAACCACTAGTGACATGCTACCAATTTTTCACTCTTCTGAAGTGAGCTTTGTGAAAAGCCAACCTGGTTAAAGGTTATAATACACACTGTTAAATGTGATCTGGGTAGAGAATTTAATCACCCTGTTAAAATTGGTCCTTGTTAGATGGCTTAGATCATTCCATTAGAATGTCACCTTGATTAAAGGATTTAACAATATGATTATTAGGTCAACCTTGTTTAAAATGATTTTGCAACTGATTCAATGTTTAGAAAGTAACAACAAATTGTGATCTGAAACATACAACTCACTTTAAAAATATAGATCCAATTATAGCTTAAATTATAATTCACTAATTGGCCTTAATTTTCATCTCTATCACTCAGATTTTCTTGGAAATCCTTCAAGCAATCAGCATTGTGCAGTCTTGTACTGCTCTCTTCAGCCTTTTCTTCCTTATGCTTAGATTTTGCCAATCAACTAAATTAACCTCATACCACACACACATAACCTGTAATTATGTTAATCTTATACCTCTCTGATTAGGTATCTCGATCTATTCTTTCTTAATCATCACCATAGATCTTAGGGTTAGGTTAGATCTAATGAATCCTTCCAACATTTCATTTCCATCTACATTTTAGAATACATCCTAAAAATCCTTCTTGAATCCATAGATAAAATGGCTATACATATATTAAATTCTCATTTAATTCTCCACAACAATCATCCTTATCTTAAATACACTTCACATATCCCAAGAAAATCAACTATGTCGGTTGGGATCTCAAATCTCTCTCAAATTTTCATAATACTGACACTCGGTCAATACTATGTTATATCGCTCGGTCATCACTAGGTAACTCAGTAATTTACAGACACTCGATAAATACTAATGCTTGGTCAACACTGAATTTTCTCGGCATGTACTAGCCCTTGGTCGACACTCGCATAACTCAGCAGAAACAACTTGAACTTATGTTTCTTGATCTCCTTCTTTGTTACTCGGTCAAGCCTAATCTTGTAGTCATCCAAACTTCACTTAGACTTAAGATAAACAATATATTACATTTTCAAGGTTCAATCTCATCAAGTACCCATTATAGTTTCACATAACTCAACCATTTCTTTAGGTCTTCTTGTTATCTCTTCTTTTCAAATATTCTTCATCAATCAATTGTTATGGCACTGTACAAGATAGCAATTGTCTTAACAGTTAAGGTTTGACATTAATGACAATATAAAAATTATTTCAATTGTAGTTTCCAACAATCTCCCTCTTTGGCATTGATGGAAAACACATGAAAATAAACAACATATGCAAGGTTCCCAAATAGTCCAAAAAGTATGTTCTGTAAACATATTTTCATTAATATCCTTAGCTTCATTCTGATTCTCTCCAATACAAATATTTTCTCCCTCTTGGATAGATTGTTCTCTGTAGCTTATCTCTCTTTGTGTCTTCTCTGAATATCTCCCTCATAGTATATATCCCTTAATGTTTTCATGTCTTATTCTCCCTCTTTACATTTCTCTTATAGTATGTCTCCCTCTTTGACAACAATGCCAAAGACATACATATTCGTCATGTAAATATCTTTGTGTTAGGTTTCTGAATTCTATGCTTCTTATATCATCTTTCTTATTACTGATCAACATATTTTGCCTAACACTTCACAGCTTTAGGAAACTCCTAAAGTGTGACCACCTTTTGCATCAATCGGTCTGATAGTCTATGTAATACATTTGATGCAACCACTCCATATGATCTCAGTTAGCCTCAGGTAGGGGAATCATCCCTAATTTTCCTCTTAGATGCTCATGAGCATCCTTAGGTAAAGCCTTAGTAAATATATTTGCCAACTGTTTCTTTGTATTAACATATTCAAGTCTTACTTCTTTGTCTTGTACCAGCTCTCTCAAGTAATGATATTTGATAGCAATATGCTTGGTCTTTGTATGCATCACAGGGTTCTTTGAAATATTAATAGCATTAGTGTTATCACAAAAATAACAATTGGTTTTGTTATCTCTTCCTTTGTACCTTTCAACAATTGCTTGATCCACACTATGTTTGAACAATTCACTGTTATTGTGACATATTCAGCCTCTATTGTAGATTGAGAAATACAGTTATGTTTCTTTCTTGTCCAATAGATTAATCTCTTTCCTAAAAATAATTCACCTCCACTTGTGATTTTTCTATCATCAACATTACCTACCCAATCTGCATCTATGTAAACTTTCAGTTCAAACTTCTCATTCTTCTTGTAATATAATCCATAGTCCTATGTTCCTTTCAAATATCTCAGAATCCTTTTCAATGCCATCAAGTGACTCTCTTTAGGATTTGCAGAAAATCTTACAACAATCCCAAATGCTAATGCAATATATGGTCTACTGTGGACAACATATTGTAGTCTTCCAATCATTGATCTATACAGTGTTTGATTCACTTTAGCTGTCTCATCAGTCTTTGATCATTTCTGTCTAGTAGCCACAGGAGTACTTACAGGTCTAGAGTCCTCCATGCCAAAATAAATTTAGTATCTCCATGATATACTTAGATTGTGTAATGTAGATACCTTTCTTCGTTTGATATACTTGCAAACCAACAAAGAATTTGATCTCTACAAACATAGACATCTCAAATTTAGTTTGCATCTCTTTTGCAAATAATTGGCTTAAAACATCTTGTCCACCAAATATGATATCATCAACACATATTTCAACTAACAATATCCCTTTACCTCTCTCAGACTTTAAGTACAGATTATTGTTGTCATTTGTCCTTGTAAATCCAATCTTGATTAAGTAATTGTGTAATCTCTCATATCGTGCTCTAGGGGCTTGCTTCAATCCATACAACGCTTTATGTAGCTTGCAAACCATATTCTTCTTGCTTGAATCAAAAAATCCTTCAGCTTGTTCAATGTATACCTCTTCTTTTAGTATTCCATTTAGAAATGCTAATTTGACATCCATTTGATATACTTTGAATCCTTTGTAAGCTACATAAGCCAGTAGAGTTCTAACTCCTTCCAATATTGCAATTGGGGAAAACATTCACTATAGTTAATGCCCTCTTCTTGTACATAACCTTTGCATGCTAGTCTAGCCTTATTTCTTATAACTTCTCCATGTTCATTCAGCTTATTTCTAAATATCCACTTTTTTCCAATAACATTCTTCTCCTTTGGGGTCTAGGTACTAGTGTCCAGGTTTTATTCTTCTCAATTTGTTCAATCTCTTCATTCATGGAATGTATCCAATCTTCATTACCCAAAGCATCTTTCATTGATTTCGGCTCAAATTCACACAATAAGCATGTCTGATTTTTCACTTTACTTATTGTCATGACCTCTAAATCTTTATCTCCAATAATTCAATCTGGTTTATGATGTCTTCTTACATACTTTGCTAGTGTAGGCTCTGGTCTTCTTTTCTCTTGTTGTTCATCCTCAGATTCATCATCAAAGTTAATTTTAGGTTCATTTTGTGTCTCTGCTTCTTCCTCAGATTTCCTAGCAGTTCCCTCCTGATGCTTGGAAACGTCTTTCTATAACTTGACATTTTCTTGTTGTTTCTTGGTAGCATCATTCTGTTGTTTGATAGCTTCTTTTTCTAGTTCAGGTAAACTTTTGGGCTCTCCTTCATTCATGTAAATGAAAGACTATAATCTTAAGGTTCTTGCTTGCATTCCACTTCATTCTTTTTTGCATATTCATCAATTCTAACATTTGCACTTTCCACAACTTTGTTAGTGTTATAATTCAAACACTTATACACTTTTCTCTTAGTGGAATAACCTAGGAATATACCTTCATGACTCTTACAATCAAGTTTTTCATTTCTATTGTCCTTTAGTATATAACATTTTCTTCTGAAAACTTTAAAATATTTTACATTCGGTGCATAATCATACCATAACTCATAAGGTGTAATATCAGTACCTTTCTTAACTTGTACTCGGCTCAAGGTATAGACTATTGTACTTACAGCTTCTCTCCAGTACTTTTGTGCAACATTCTTTTCTATCATCATTGTTCTAGCACAATCCATTATTGATCTTTTCCTTCTCTTGGCTATGCCATTCTATGGGGGAGTCCTTGGAGAAGACATTTGTCTTTTAATTCCTCTATCATTACATAATAGGTTAAACTCATTAGATATAAACTCTCCTCCTCTGTCAAATCTCGGACATCTTAAGTTCTTACCTATCTCTTTTTCAACTTTTCCCAAATACCACTTAAACAACTAAAAAGCATCAGATTTTTCTTTGAGAAACATTACAGTCATCATTTTGAGTAATCATAAACAAACAGTATGAAATATTTATCACCTCGATAGCTTAATACACCAATAGGTCCACAAAGGTCAGTATGAACCAATTCCAAAACATTATTTGAAGTATAGGTTTTGCTCTTAAAACAAGACTTTGTGATTTTGCCCAAATGACATTGTTTACACATAACATTATCGAGTTTCTTCAATCTTGGTAACCCTCTTACTCTTTTCATCTTAATAATGTTTACCAAATTTTCAAAGTTTACATGACATAACCTCGTATGCCATAACCATATATCATCGTATTGTGAAAACAAACATGTCTCATCAGATAAATCTAGACAGAACAAATTACCTCTTGTATGTTCTCCCCTTCCAATCAGTTCACCAATAACATCAAATATCTTAGCTTTTCTGTGATGGAACTCAACTTGGTATCCAGAAGTGTTCAACTAAGCAACACTCAACAAATTATATTTTATACCTTCAACCTAATAGGCATTTTCACATATGATCTTATCAGCCAGTTTTATTGATCCTTTTTCCTTTCACAAGACATGCTTTGTCATTACCAAACTTATCACTACCACCTTTGCAATAGTTTAAGGTTTCAAATTTACTTTTATCACTAGTCATGTGATGTGAGCAACCATTATCAATTCTCCATCTATCACCTTTACTCATATATGAAATAAGTGTAGTTTTCTCATCTTCATCTCAATCATCTTTCATAGCAACATAAACAACTTCTATATCACTGTCATTATATTTATCAGATTCACTTTCAGTTTCTTCTTTAGCAATATAGCAGGATTTCTTACCTTTTTCCTTATAGTCCTCATACCTTCTGAAATCTCTATCATCCCTTTTGTCTTTATACTTTTTTTCTCTGCTCTCATCCTTGTCATTTCTGTCAAGACATCTTACAGTAATATGGCCAACTTTGTTACATGAAAAACTTATTATAGGAAGTTTACCTTTGAATTTTCCTCTTCCTCTCGGTAGTCTTCTAGCCATAAATGCTTCAAGTTCATTAAGATATTCATCAGAAGTGTCACTATTTCTATTCACATGTCTTTCTTTTCCTTTCTTTGATTTATAAAGAGTCAATTGTGATTTGAATGCAGAATCAACATGGTGAGGAGTGAAATTATCAAAATTGGACATTTCAAAAGTAGTAAGTCTACCAACTAGACCTTCCAAAGTTAAGTTGTTACCTGGACTACATCTCAGTTCTTGTATAGCAGATACTCTAATAACATATATAGGAAGTAAGGTTCTCAATACCTTGCTAATAAAAATATCATCACTAATAGTTCCATTAGCTCCTCTAATAGAATTTACAACCTCCTTAACTTGACTACAATATTGAACAATAGTTTCACCATATTTCATTTTCATTTCATCAAACTTACCTCTGAAGCTTTCAGATTTGGCTCTCAGTACATTTGTATCACCTCCATAGATAGTTGCTAGTGTATCCCATATTTCTTTTGCAGTTTTACAATATTTTATGTCTTTGAATTCAAGATAGCTTAGGGCTGATGCAATCTCCAACATTGCTTGGTTGTGTTCTTGTTTTTCTCTCATTTGCTGAGCTGTCATAATAGTAGGCATTGTTATGTAATGATTTTCCACATAGTATTTTGTAGCATCTCCAATTCCATCTAGATGTAACTTCATCAAACTTTTCCATGTAGGTAAATTCTCTTTGTTCAACCTCGGTACCTCCTTTTTATACATCTTGATCTTTAGCTTCAATTACCTTCAAACTTTTCTCTACAAGCACCACAAGCTCTGATACCAATTGTGAGAATGATTTAGAATAATTGAGAGGGGGGTGAATTAGTTATCCTAGGTCCAGATGTACTAATTGAACTTTCAAACACTTCAATCAACTCATATCCACTCAGTAATCCACTTGGTCTCTATAGCATATAATCAATTACATTAACTTGCAATTTATTGTCCTAATGTAATCAACTTGCAAAATATAAAACTCTTAACACTACAATACATGCTACCAATTTTTCACTCTTCCCAAGTGAGTTCTGTGAAAAGCCAACCCAATTAAAGGTTACAATACACACTGTTAAATGTGACTAGGTTAAAGGATTTAATCACCCTGTTAAAAGTGAGCCTTGTTAGAAGGCTTAGACCATTCCATTAGAATGTCACCTTGATTAAAGGATTTAACAATATGATTGTTAGGTCAACCTTGTTTAAAAGGATTTTGCAACTGATACAATGGTTAGAAAGTAATAGAAATTGTGATTTGAAACATACAACTCACTTTGCAAATACATATCCAATTATAGCTCAAATTCTAATTCACTAACCGGCCTTCATTGTCATATCTATCACTCAGATATTCTTGGAAATCCTTCAAGCAATCACCAATGTGCAATCTTATACTACTCTCTTCAGCCTTTTCTTCGTTCTGCTTATATTTTTCCAATTAACTGAATTAACCTCATACCACACACACATAACCTGCAATTAGGTTAATCTTATACCTCTCTGATCAGGTAGCTCAATCTATTTCCACTTAATTATCACCGCATATCTTAGGGTTAGGTCAGATCCAACGAATCCTTCCAAAATTTTGTTTCCATCTACATTGTAGAATACATCCTAAAACTTCTTGAATCCATACTTAAAAATAGTTATAGATATATTAAATGCTCATTTAATTCTCCACAACAATTATCCATCTTAAATACGCTTCACATATCCCAAGAAAATCAACTATGTCAAATGGGATCTCAAATCTCTCTCAAACTGTCATAATATTGACACTCGGTCAATATTGTGTTCTGTCACTCGGTCATCACTAGGTAACCTGGTAATTTACTGACACTCGGTAAATACTGATGCTCGATCGAAATGAAATTTGTTCGGCATGTATTGGCACTCATTTGACACTCGCATCACTCGACACAAACAAATTGAACTTATGTTTCTTGATCTTTTGCACTATTACTCAGTCAAGACTAATCTTGTAGTCATCCAAACTTCACTTAGACTTAAGATAAACAATATTACCTTGTTAAGGTGTGATTTCGTCAAGTACCCATTATAGTTTCACATAACTCAACCATTTCATCAGGTCTTCTTGTTATCTCTTCTTTTCAAATCTTCTTCATCAATCAATTGATATGACATTGTACAAGATAGCAATTGTCTTACCAGTCAAGGTTTGATATCAATAGAAATATAACAATTGTTTTAATTGTAGTTTTCAACAGCACCGAGAATGTGTTAGGCACCGAGTAGTGAACGAAGCAAGTTACCGAGTAGAGGATATTGATTAAGAATGATGATAAGATCAAATTTAATATGAAACTATGATGATCTGGATGTTGATAAGAATTAAAGGAAGTTTTTTGGAAGATCTACGAGTGAGAAAATTCAATGAGAATATCTAAGGCATAGATTAAGGGGTTAAACCTGATTATTAGAGTTCCAAGAATAAGTTCAAGTTACAAGGTAAAATTTAAATGGATTACTGAGCTGAGATTTGTGAAGAAGATGATCGATTGACTGAGCGCAAATTATGGAAAATATAAGCAAGGAGATCAAGAGGCAAATTAATTTCTATATAAATGATATGAACTAATGAGAAAAGAAGATGTTGGCAAGTTGAATTAAGAAGCTGAAGAACAAAACTTACTGAGAAAAATAGAGAAGCAGAAAGGGCATAATCTACAGTCTAAGAGCAGAGAAAAATGCAGTATATGATGCTAGTATTCATGTGAAGGTAAAGGATCTGACCCAAGCAAAAGGTAGTTGCTATATTTATAGATCAAAGTTTTATTGTTGCTTAGTAGCATTTGTAATAGAGAAAATATCTTAACCAAGTGGATTTAGCAGTCTTATTTGTAAATCCTAGAAGTAGGTGACATTCCAAAATAGTGTTTAAAGTCCTCTAACAAGGCCACTCAAAATAGGGTGAAGATCTTAACAGATGTGAGGTAAATCCCTTAATAGGGTCACATCTAGCAAATGTGTTTGTAATATTTAACAGGATGAGTTCTTAACTGAGCGTACTTCAAAAGGGTACATTTTTATTGTGGGTCACAATTCCCATAGAGGTTTTCCCCATATTGGGTTCCATCAATAAATCTGGTGTTAACTGAGTTTGAATGATTGATTTGCATATTATGAGATGTATGGTTGTTTAAGTTATTAAGTTATTTGGTGAGTCAGTTATTATTGTATTCAGTTCTACTAAGTGAATCAGTGAGCTAAGTTTTAAGTATTTAAGTTTGATTTTGTCTAATTCACCCCCGCCCCCCTCAGTGGACCAAAAATTGGTATAGGAGATGTGGACTTCATTTTCTTGATAATGAATATGTTGCACCTGCAACTGCACCTTTGACAATTAGTGAGAAAAGACAGAAGAAAGAACACACACAAGTCATGATTGAGATTGCTTCTACACTTACCGACCATGAATATGATGAACTTGATGGATATAATACTTTGAAACAAATATGGGATAAGCTTATTTTGACCTATGGTGGAGATCAACATGTTCAGAAGGAAAAAGCAGAAAGTCTGAGAGGTAAATTTGATTCAATGAGAATGAAAGAAAGAGAAAACATAATACAATAAAACACTATACTTAAGGAGATTTTTAATTCTATCAGAGGAGCTAGTGGAGCCATAATAGAAGAAGATGTAACAAGCAACATGTTGAGAACCCTACTACTGAGATATGTTATTTGAGTATCTTCTATCTAAGAGTTGAAAGCCATTCCTCAAATGAATGTTTCACTTAATTCTACTATTGGTAAGTTGGTTGCATTTGAGATTATTGATTTTGATAATGATATATCTACTACATCTAAGTTGAGTATGCATTTAATTCATCTTTGAAGATTGGAAGTTCTAAGGACTCTAGACCTAGTGATAGATATTTGAGCAGTGCTACTGAGATATTTTACAGCTATCAGAGTGGTTTGGAAGATTTATATGTTGTAGATGAAGAAATGAGAGAGTTTGAAGCTTTGTTGGCTAGAAGGCTACAAAGAGGCAAAGGCAAATAATGAGGTAAGTTACCCTTGAAATGTTTTAATTGCAACAAGAATGGTCATTTTGCATCTAACTGCCTTGAGAAAGATAACAGAGATAAGGACAAAAGAGAAAACGGGTTTAGGATATTCAAAGACTACAAAAGCAAAGGTAAGAAATATTGTCACATTGCTAATGAAGACCTAAGTGATGATGATTCAGATGACAATGATGAAAAATAAGTTGTGTATGTTGCTATTAAAGACAATTCTGATGAAGAAAACAAAGAAGAACCAAGAAGAACCAAGAGCCCAAATATCACAAGTAAGAATGAAACATAGATTATAGATAGTGGTTGTTCACATCACATGACTGGTGACACACTTAAGTTTATTTCATTGGAGAAGAAGGATGAAGGATTTGTTAGATTTGGTAATGATGCTCCATACCATATGAAAGTAAAAGGTTCTATAATTCTACGGAATAACACAGGATGTGTTGATATTTATTGGGTTGAAGGCTTAAAGTATAATATGTTGAGTGTTGCACAGTTAAATAACACAGGTTATCGATTGGAATTTCAACATGGAAAGGTGAAAGTTTTTTATAAGGAGAGTCTGATTGCTACTGGAGAACAATCTAAAGGTAGTTTATTTTATCTTTATACTTCTATGAAGAGTTTATTGTTTGCTAAAGTTGAAGATGTTTGTTTATGGCACAAAAGGCTTTGTCATGCTAATTTTGAAAACTTGATCAAAGCAAGTAAAAAGAATAGAGTCAAAGGATTACCAAGATTAGAGAAACTTGATAATGCTATGTGCAGAGAATGTCAAATGGGTAAAATGCTAAATCTAGTTTTTCAAGCAAGACTTATGCTATACAAGGAATATTGGATTTAGTGCATACTGATTTATGTGGACCCATGAGAACTCAAAGTTACTATGGAGATATATATTTTATTTTATTTGTGGGTAATTATTATAGAATGATGTATGTAATGTTTTTAAAAGAAAAATCTGATGCATTTTAAATGTTTAAGTGGTAAAAGGCCAGAGTTGAGAAAGAAACGGGAATATAATTGAAATGTCTGAGATCTGATAGAGGAGGTGAGTTTACATCCGATGATTTTACACTATTTTGTAATGAAAATGGAAGGAATTAAGATACAAATGTCAGCACCGAAGACACCATAATAGAATGGTATTGCTGAGAGAAGAAACATATCTATTGTTGATTGTCCAAGGACACTAATGATTGAGAAAGGCATTCCACAAAATTTTTGGAGAGAAGTAATCAATACTGTTGTTTACACATTGAACCGAGTACAAATGAAGAAAGGTACCAATAGAACACCTTATGAAATTTGGTATGAACACCAACCTAATGTGAGTTATTTCAAAGTTTTTGGAAGCAAATGTTATATCTTGAAAGATTCTAGAGAAGGAAATTTTGATTCTAAAGGGGATGAAGGGGTATTCTTAGGATATTCTACAAGGAGTAAACCCTATAAGTGTTTGAATAAAGGTACTAACAAAATGGTGGAAAGTGCAAGTGTGAGAATCAATGAGTTTGCAGAAAAGAATGATGAAGAAAGTAAAAAGGAACCTAAAGATTATGATAAGTTTGTATATGTACAACCTGATGTTCCTGACACCTTACTGAGAGCACCTACCAAGGAGGAAGTTGAATAGATTTCTCTACAACCGGGTGATGAGGATGAAGCACCAAGACCTACCGAGCATGTTTTACCAAAATATGTGAGGAGGCATCACTCCTCGAGCAATATTTTTGGGAATAAAGATGTTGGAGTGATGACTAGAAGTAAGGTAAGAGATAATACATGTTTGATATCTTCATTTGAGCCAAAGAAAGTTAAAGATGCACTAGATGATGAAGATTGGATGAAAGCAATGAAAGAAGAGTTTGAACAGATAGAAAAGAACAATATATGGACTTTAGTACCTAGGCCAAAGGATAAAAATGTTATTGGTACTAAATGGATTTTCAGAAATAAGATGAATAAAATGGTGAAGTTATCAGAAAGAAAGCTAGATTGGTTTGCAAAGGTTATGCTCAATAAGAAGGCATAGATTATGGTGATACTTTTGCACCTATTGCTATATTGGAAGGAGTTAGAATACTTCTAGCTTATGCAGCTTACAAAGGATTCAAATTTTATCAAATGGATGTCAAGTCTACATTTTTGAATGGGATACTGGAAGAAGAAGTTTACATTAAACAACCTGAAGGATTCATTGAGAGCACAAATAAGAACAAGGCATGTAACTTACATAAATATCTTTATGGTTTGAAGCAAGCACCTCGAGCATGGTATGAGAGGTTGCACTCTTATCTAATCAAAATACAATTTCAAAGAACAAGTGATAACAATAATGTTTACTTGAAGTGTGATAGTGACAACAAGGTTTTGATTGCTGAATTTTTTGTTGATGATATTATTTTTGGAGGCAATAATACCTTATGTAAGGCATTTGCTGATGAAATGAGAAAAGAGTTTGAAATTTCTATGATTGGAGAGATTAAGTTCTTTCTAGGACTACAGATACAACAATTTGCAGAAGGGATCTATATTACACAAGCTAAGTATATCAAAGAGATCCTCAAAACTTCTGGTATGGAAGATTCCAAGCCTATTGGAACACTGATGGTCACAGGATGTAAGTTATCTAAATAAAATGAGACATAAGAGGTGGATAATACTCTTTATTGATCCATGATTGGTAAATTGAATTATGTTATTCACAGTAGACCTGATATAGCACACGTTGTTTGGATTGTTGCAAGATTTTCTTCTAATCCTAAGGAAACACATATGTCTGCAATCAGGAGAATTTATAGATACCTAAAAGGAACTAAAGATTTTGGTTTATTGTAAAAGAAAGGAGGTACTTTTGATCTGCAAGTCTACACAAACATGGATTGGGCTAGAAATATTGATGACAGGAAAAGTACTAGTGGAGGAGCATTCTTTCTAGGTAAAAGATTGGTTACATGGATAAGCAAGAAGCAGAGTTGCATTTCACAGTCTACTGTCGAGGCAGAATATGTTGTTTCTACCATGAATTATGTGAACAATGTTTGGATCAAACAACTACTTGAAGGTAGGAAAAAGATTATCTCAGATCCTATAACTATTTTTTGTGACAACACAAGCGTTGTCAACATATCAAAGAACTCAATTATGCATTCAAAGACCAAGCACATTTCTATCAAGTATCACTACTTGAGATAACAAGTTCAAGAGAAAAATGTGGTATTGAAATATGCGAATTCAAAGGAATAATTGGCTAATATCGTTACAAAGCCACTATCGAATGGTGTTTTTGAGTATCTCAGAGGTAAATTAGGGGTTCTTCCCTTATCCAATATTCACTAAGGAGCATGAAACATGTTGCATCGATTCTATACTTTATTAGAATATCTATTCTTGAATAGATATTAGTATGACACACTTTAGGTGATTCCTGGAGTTGTGTGGAGAATTTTGTATGCAATGAATATTTGTACATGTAAGGTATAATCCACTATTGAAACAAGTTTTCAGGAGTATGACTTTTTGGCATTGTTGTCAAAGCGGGAGAGAATGAATTGATGACATTTATCCATAAGGGAGATATTGATGAAAGAAGAAGAGAATGAATTTCTACTATTTACATGTGAAGAAGAATCAGAATGTATGCTACAATATTAGAATATCTATCCAAGAGGGAGAATAGTGAACAGTTTGAAGATCAGAAACAAAACTATCAACTCAGAGGGAGTAATGACAATGATTTATAGTATTGAGAATTATCATAATCAATTGCTATAGTAATACTATAGTGTTTTCTGTTGGGATTAATGGGAAGTAGTACTGAGAGGGGAGGGGTGAATCAGTACCTCTAAAACTTTTAACACTTTTCACCTTTCATCATTAGTAATCATTCATTACTGTATTACCAACCATATCTAATGTTATTTCTTATGCATGTAGTATTAATTCATAAACTTAATTGTATGCAAAATTCATAGAAACATTCATGAAAGTAATAGACACATAACACAAGATATGATATCACAGAAAAGTCATGTTAGAAAGTAAAAACTGTGGTGGGGATGGCACCCACAAAACTTCACTATCTGCAGAATGGAAAGGAGTAAAGGCTTACAATTGATCACTTCTAATGATCTACCCTGTTAGGAGTATTAATGTAGAGACCTATTAGGATCTACTCTATTAAGAGCTTTTAACAACAATGATGAAGTGTGCACTTAGTTAAGAGATTTACAATAGGACTATTAAGTCCACCTTCCTTGAAAGGATTTCTTGAGTGTACCCCACTTGTTAGAATGTGTACAATATGTTTGACCTAATAGTATGCAATCTATAATTTTTTATTATAGATCCTTTAAATCTCACAGTATATGAATATCACCTATAGTGATTGATTAATACCTTTTCTTGCTCGTTGGTAGCCTATGTTCTATTCTTGACAACTGATTTGATCTTTGTTTGTGTTGTTGCATGAATTCTCTTGTCTGATCCTTAGATGCTCTTTGTGGCTACAATCATCATCAAACAACATGTTCACAATTGATTGAGCATCTATTTATACAAGTATTTTACCTATTCTAGAATCACGCATTACAATGTTAACTCTTGATCCAAGGTATACAACTTGACCTTGATCCTTTAGTTTGCATGTTTTAAAATAGTTATACTGATAAAAACAATATTAATTACATTGCTTTATCCACACATAATGGATTTAAAACAAATCAAGAAGCTAAATATAAAACTTCAGTGATTTATCTGACGTGGAAAGTCAGATCCACTTTTTGCGAGATGTAACTGACTGTTGATTCTTGATCGTCGGTGTGAACTAAAAGTTTGTGAGTGTTCCTTCATTGAAATAATTGTTGGGTTCCCTTCATCTATCAGGTTCCACTCTTTGATTACTCGTCGGGTTTCACTGTTGGTTACTCATCGGGTTCCCTTGTCCTTTTTGTCATCGGGTAACACTGAATAGTGTTTGTTAGGATGCTTTGTACTTGGCAATATTGGTAACCTTGGCGTTGGGTAGTATTGTGCCCTGTTTGTCGGTGTAGTATAAACCAATGGTGCAGATCATGTTTTTCCTTGCATATACTAATGGAAAAATGTAATGTCTTCAATCTCCCCCTTTGACATTAGTATCAAAAAATGATATGTGCATAATACTAAGGTGTTTCATATGTACACCATGTATATATCCTTGTCATTATATGACTCCCCCTAACTGTATGCATTGGTCTAGTATAAGTATATGTACATGTATAGTTGCATTTATACTATACATTCCCCTTTTTTTGTTCTCTCCTCTTTCAAATGATTGAATGTACAAATTATTTCTTCCTTTCATTTCCCCTTTTACTGATTGACTGTACATATCATTTCCCCCTTTATTTGATACTCATGACAAAAATGTACAACTTATAAGTTGTCAAAAATTTGACAAAAATGTGTAACTTACAATGTGTCAAGAATATGGGAGTGGGTGTTCTTGATATATTCAATCAATTTCTCCCATTTTTCTTTGAGGAGTTCTAGTTCCATGTGCTCTAGCTCAATCTGGGCATGCATATCATAAATGTTGTCTAGGATAGACATTTCTGGGGTGGCAATAAGTGCTCTTTCCTCTGTCATATGGTTTTGCAGTAATGAGAGTGTCAGTAAGAGTTGAGCTTGAAGCTCATTTACCTCATCTCTAACTTTGTATCCGCAATCTAAATGTCTTGTCTCAGCTTTCGAGCTTGTTTGAGTTGCTCATTGTGAAATTTGCGTGCCTCTTCACTGTTTGTGAGACTTTGTGCACTTGTTTGAAGATCAACATCTATCTGTGCTATCTTGTCGGTATACTCCTTGGTGAGTTGATCTAACGTGCATAATTTCTGTATCAAGGTTATAAATTCTGAAATAATTGGGTCTACTGTGCTAACCAGTTCATAAATCTTTACCTTTTGCAATGCCACTTCTTGGCTTATCTTCTCGGCTAACTTGAATTCATACTTCTTTTCAAGTCTAGCTTCCATAGCCTTCTCAGCATCTATGTTCTGAGATGTGATTGCATTAGTGAGAACCACTAATTGATCAAGCATGGGGGCCGTTTGATCAACATCTATGTTAGGTACAATTTTTTGAAGTATTCCTCGTGCAAATTCAAGTACCTTTGCTTCCTTGGTGACTTTTCTCAACTTGTCCTGCATGGCTTTCCTTTCACAAAGTCTTGCATACTTTGTCAATTCAGTTGGATGTAATGTCCTAGGATCACACACTGGAATCTCAATAATTTCATCTAGAGTGACTGGATTCTTATTCTTGCTCTTCTTCTTACTTGAGATTTGTGTGGAAGCAGATGTATGAACTACCATTGCTAGTTCATTTGTCTTCTCTAAGGCACTCGGTGAAGGCTTTTTTGAAGAAGCTTCTTGTGTTTTCTGCTAGGGGTTCACTTGTCAGTTTGGTGAAGATGTCTCTCCATCAACCTTGGGTTTTTCTGCATATTTCTCTTTTGTTTTCTTCTCCTATTCATTTGTCTTTGCCTTTTCACCTTTTTCCTTCTGCTTTTCCTCTTCTACTTATTTATCCTCTTCTTTATTCTGATTAGTAGATTATTTTTGATCATCGATTGTAGCTAGTTATGTAGTTGTATCCTTTGGTGCATCATTTGTGTCCTTTGTCTCTGCATCACCCTTGTCTTCGGGTATGCTTGTATCTGCTACATTTGACTCTTCATTTCCTTCTAGAAGATTTATTTCCTTCATCAATACTGGCATGTTATTATGTGTGCTAGCCTGTGTTGCATCTAGTTTTGTGTCCTGCTCATCATTTTGATCCTGTTGAGTAGTGACATCTTCATCTTTTTGTAGTTGATCTACAGGATCTAGACCTGTGAAGTCAATAATTAAAGTGTCTGGCCATATTTCATCAGCAACATCCATGTCGTTATTTCTTTTTGTCTCTAATTCTTGTTTCTTGGTTTGATCCTTAAGATATATAAAAATTACATCATCTTCTTTCTGAGGATCTTTATCTGAATCATAATGAGTGATGTCTTGAATGTCAATATCATCCATGACTTTTTCTAATTCAATGGGCTCATTATTATCTAAATTGTCCAAAGCAATGTGCTTAGGACTTGCCTTATCTTTCTCCTCCTCTACATGAGGTGTGTCAGTGAGAAGTAATTGATTCTCACAAATTGTTGACTCTATAGGTAGATCTAGGAGTTGTCTCCATTTGGCCTCGTTCATGCTGTCCAGCTCTATAAATTTATCTTCTAGCACTTTGTAAGCTCTAATCTTTGCTACAAATTTAATTGAGTGCTTCTTCATTATTTCTTTGATTTCTTCCATCTTTGATTCGTGAGGCATGAGTGTGACAAGTACCCTCTCCCTTTCTTCATTTTCAGTGTGTAGAGCATGTGACCATTGTTGTGAAATTCTATCACCCAATTCTTTGGGTATTTGGCTTATAAATTCTATTGGTACATATTTAAATTTTACCATTGCCCTGATTATTGCATCTTGTATCTTGTGTTGTTCCTCTGGCTCAAGTTTATCCTACTGTCTAATTTTCCTATTAGTCATTGTACCGGTAGTAGCAATTGACTCAGCAATTTCATCAATTGTTCTAGTGAGAAAACTTTTCTTATTTACATCAGGCTCGTCCTCTTTGGAATCTTCAATGTCAGCTTTGGTCCTGACTAGTTTTTTCCTCCTTTTTATAGGTGTTTGTTTCACAGTTTTCTCCTTTGTTTGTTGCTTCCTCTTGTAGGTCCTCACTTGACCTTTCTTGAGAGGTGTAGTTGCTTTTATAGTTTGGCTCCTTGTTCTCTGAGCCGTTGTGGTTCTTGGTTTCTTTGTAGGAGGTAGAGGTGTATCAGATTCAGTGGCCTCAGAATTTGATTATTTCTCATCTTGTCCTTCACTGATGGTACCTTGTTCCTCAGTTTCCTCTGTTTTTTGTTTTTCCTCCTCATTCATCGACATAATCTTTTCAAGATTCTTTACCATTTTTTTCTTCTTGTTGATAGTCTTCTTGATGACCAGGCTTGTTTTTATCTTAGACTTAGCTTCTTCATAAGTTCCAAATCTTGGTTGTTTGTTGTCAAGTGGCTCATTTATCAATGCATCAATTGCATTGGTTGCTTGATCTATGTTAATCTCATAGTCAAGAGGTGCTAATCAGGCTGTCCTTGGTACAACTAGTTTAATATGAGTGAAATCTATATCCACCATAAAACATATTTCATCCCTATGTTGTTCAATCAACTGTTTGGGGATCCTCACTCTTTCCATCATCTTTTCCGTGAAGTCAAGGAAGTATTCAGTCATCTCTGAATCAAAATTGTCTCCTAGTGACTTGATAAGTTCACTAATTTGCAATGTGATTGGCTTTGTTTTATCCCATTTTACTTTACCTACTGAAGGAAAGTATTCTTGACATAGATCTCACATATTGTTGTCATATTCTCATCAAGTTGCTTCCACCTATATTCTTCATCTAGAATATGACAAGAATATGACCTGATTGTTGTCATATTCTCATCAAGTTGCTTCCACAGGATCTCACATAGATCCACCTATATTCCCTTTGTGAGAATTTTGTATGTTGTGCTTACTGTTGTTAATGCAATGATGTTTGGCTTGCTTGCTTGGAAGATTTTGTAACCAATCACACATGCACCAAACCTCAGTTCCTCGTCGGTGATGGTGTTAACCTTAAGACCTTTGTTATCCCACACAACATTTGTGAGCTTTTCAACTTTTGGCCGAGAGGGATGCCTGTGTGCCTTAGGATTGTTGGTTATGGGGTAACCAGTTACAACATGTAACACATCCTTAGTGATCTACTTAGGTTCATCCAACCATAATTTATGGTCATGCATTCTGCTCAAAACTAACCTAATCCAGTCAGTTTTGAAAACCCTCTAGAAATATAGGTCATTTGTTATCTCTTTAACTTGCAAATGCTTTTTTTCTTCTTTCAGGTTCCCTTGATCATCACATAGCTTCTTGTAAGCTTGGTCTATCTCTTGATCACCTATTTCAGCGATCTTGCAGTGAATGTAGGACCTTACGTCCTCTATCAGCAAAACCCTAGGTGGAATTTTTAAAAATGTGCCAAAATCATCGGGTTGCAATGCGATCTCTGGCCATATCTTGTACTTGGGTTCCACACAAGTGTTGTTCTTTATTAACTTAACTGCATTCTTCTTATCATTCTTCAATTTCACAGTTCTTGAAGTAGTTTCCATCGTATTTCAAATTTAGGGCTTTTCTGTAAATGATAACAGAGTTCTTTGATATTTCTGATACTTACTTTGATCCGCATGGTAGGTGAGTGATCTGTTTGGAGTCTGTAGGATTGATTCGAGGTCGCTCTGCTATCTGATCTCTTTTTGATCTATTTTTGCTTTTCTCTTTCTTCTCAAATTGCGTGTACAAAATGAAGTGCTCTCATCGAGTATTTATAGACATTTTCCCTAAGGCTATCATAAATGCTCAAAAACTCGTCAGGTCATGAAGCCAGAGTTCGTCAGGAAGAATTTCACACAACATTCTTAGTGTTGATAGGATGCTTGGGATGGCTATTAAGTTTGTTACTTTCACTGACGGATATCGGTGTTGTGTCATGACAACTTTATAACTTTGCTTCCTTATCAACGGGTGTTGGGTTACATTAGAAACTTATCCATTTTATGTGTTGACTGATGATTCTCGATAAGTGTAAAAAACACATCCTTTATATTCACCGATGATTTTTGGTACGTGTTTACCAGCGGGGTTGATTTCTCAAAATTGTAACAAGTAACATAATATGCATCTTTATTCATGCATATTTTGACTATCTATCAGTTTGTATAATGGAACTGACGCAAAGTATGACTTGGTGCTGTATGCACCCTAAAATGGTCGCCTAGACTTTGGGCCCCATTTATTATTTTATCAATTTATCAATTTTCTGAATCAATGCTTTGAAACATTTTCAATTCAAATTATCTAAAAATTATTCTTCTTCTAAATCTTTGCATCATTCATCATCATCCAAACATTCTTCTTCTAAATCTTCACATTCTTCTTCTTCACGATCTCATTATTCTTCTACTTCTCCCAAGAGTCATGAT
>MU225553.1:907094-924988 GCA_018584345.1 Thuja plicata
TCTTATTCTCATAGAAGACTTGAATGCAGACTCTAAACTTGGTAAGACACTATTATCAAAATTATTCATCTCAAATGAAATTAGTCTACCAATCAGGCTATCAAGAGTGACTGTATTATTTGCTACTACTCTCATCTCTTGAATAGCAGAGACTCTTATAGCATATATAGGAAATAAGGTTCTTAGGATTTTACTTACCACTATCTCCTCTTTAAGTGTACCTCCAACACCTCGTATAGCATTGACTACTTCTTTTATTCTTGTGTTGTACTATGTGATGTTTTCACCTTCTTTCATTCTGAGATCATCAAACTTTCCTCTAAGGCTTTCTGCCTTGGCTCTCAGAACATTTGCATCACCACCATGTACAAGTTTCAACTTTCCCCACATTGTCTTTGCATTTTTTCAATCTTTGACATCCTCAAATTTAGCATCAGAGAGTGAGGCTGAAAGCTCTATAACCATATAGTTATGTTCATGCTTTACTCTTAATTGATCTACTGTCAATGGTCCTGTAGGGACCACATATGCAGTATCTAAGTATTGAGTAATATCATTGCCAATACCTAATAAGTGAAGCTTTATTATGCTTTGCCATGAAGCAAAGTTGTCCTTGTTCAACTTGGGCACATCTCATCTTTTCATCTTGTGATCTTTACTTAGGTCTTGAAACCTTTCTTCTAAGCACACAAGCTCTAATACCAATTGTTAGTAATAACTGAGAGGGGGGGTGAATCAGTGGCCTCAAAAATTTATCCTTTTAAACTTCAATCCACCAATTAATACACCTTATATTATTAAGTCCCTACAAGATGTATGCCTTTGATATACTTGAAATAAATAACTGTTTGTCGGTTTACCTTGTCTGTCCTTCTCCTCCTTGATAACCGATAAGGAGTAAAATGTATTTACCGATACTCAGTAAATATGCAAAGTATACCAATCAATCTATAAATGCATATGTGAAATGTAAAACAATAAATTAATAAACCATACACACATAACACAAGGATTTTAACGTGGAAACCCAGTTAAGGGAAAAACCCACTGGGACCGGTACCCCCAAATTTTCACTCTTCTGAAGTGAGCCCTTTTAGGAGCCAACCTTGTTAAAGGTTACAAACACATGGTTAAGTGTGACCTTGTTAGAGGATTTTTATACATAGGTTTTCACTTAGTATCTGACATCTATGCCACCATCCTTGAATCAGTCTCTAGACTGTCAATAAGCTTTATGCTAATCTTACTACCATCCTTGAATCAGCCTCCTTCTTAGACTGTCAATAGGCATTAGGTAAGACCGATGCTACCATCATGAGTCAACCTTCTGGTAATTTGTTAGGATATACCTCAATTACAAAAGACTGTTAAGTCCTGCTCTGTTAAGAGACTTAATGCTTCAATGGTTAAACTGAAACACAATGACCTGTTTCTAATGCAACTTTGAATTGTAGATATTCAGATCTATTTACGTACAATACCTCTCTGATCAATGTATCAATTCCATTCCTTTATTTTTCATTCTTTTTGCTCTGTGATGTCGTGCTTCACTGTGTGTCAGTGTTTGCAGAATTCTTTAGCTCTCCCTTAGCTTGATTGATCAGGACTGCATGAATTTTAACCTTCATTAATTTTTGTTCAGCATCTTCTCTTAATTCACTCCCCTGTGTATCTAAGTGCTTTATGAAATGAATTAAACTTGTCTCTTATATAGACATGATATTCATTAATTCTTGGTTCTTGATTCTTGATTCTTGGCGTGAAAAACAATCCATCCAAATTGATTTACAGCTTTAACTCTTGATTTATCTTGTAGTTATCTTCTTTCCAACTGTATAAATCATGTTTAAATCACTTACTTAACTGTGGTTGAATAAAACAAATAAAACAACCAGTTAAGTCTATCCTTAATCTCTTCCAGCTAGATATTTTGTTATTTTCTGATCTCTCTGTTATGTTGATCAATTCTGCAGTTCATCATCGGTGACAATTGCCAGTTCCATCGGTGCAACTTCAGTTAGCTTCGGGATCTTCATCCGTCAGGCATCATTGGATATTTCTCATCGAGCAACACTATTTTTAGCTCGTTGGGCATCCTGTGATTCTACTTCATTGGGCAACACTATCTTCTGCTCGTCGGGCATCACTGTGACTTTATCTTTGTCTTTACCAATGGTGTGCACTCTGTCGGTGTAGTCTATCACTTGGTGAATACTTGACTTTTATGCATTGCTAAAAGCATAACCTCTGTTCCATTGATTCTCTGAAGTCTTTGGCATTATGTATATGACCATATAGATGATATCAAGTTGACATCAATGACAATACAAACTATTAACTAATTTAATGTCTTGCATCATCTTCAACTTAACATTATCAAACATTCAATCAGTTACATGTCATCACTAATATCCCTCAATTCTGATACTCCTTCAGGATTTATGCCTATAACTATCTTAAATGGTGTCTTCCCTATACTCCTATTCACTAAATTATTATATGCAAACTCTGTTTGTGCTATAACTAAATCCCAATTCCCAGTCTTTTCTCCAACCAAACATCTCAACAAGTTTCTTAAATTTTTGGTCACTACCTCTGTTTGTCTATCTATTTATGGATGAAATGTAGAACTAAACTTCAATTCAGTATTCATCTTCCTCCAAAGTGTCCTCCAGAAGTAACCAACAAACTTACTATCCCGTTCTGAAACTATACTCTTAGGCAACTCATGAAATCTCACAATTTATCCAAAAAAAAAACAAATCCACTGCATGTACTACACATGTTGTCTTCTTATAAGGTATGAAATGTGACATTTTTGAAAATCTACCCACTACCACAAATATAGAATCATTTCCTCTTGGAATCTTTGGTAATCCAAGCACAAAATACATGCTAATATATTCCCATGTTCTAGTTGGTACAGTCAAAGTCGTATACAATCTAGTTTTCTGACTACTTCCCTTGGTACCTTGAATTTTTTACAAGTCTGAACAAATTTCCTTACATCCTTATGAATCTGGGGCCAAAAAATAATTCTTACTCACCAAATCCACTCTCTTGTCAATACCAAAGTATGTAGCTAATCCTCTGAAATGCTTTTCCTTAACCATATTATCCCAATCATGTTATCCCTCATTGAACTCCTAGGTATAGACAACTAAGTGAATGGAATAATCTAACCATTTACTTTGGTCTGCTACAACGGGTTCACTTTCCATGGTTTTGCAAAATCAGGGTAATCCTCATACAAGGTCTTCAACTCATCAAATGTGGACCCTTCAATTCTCATCTCTACTAGCAGATTCCTTCTTCTACTCAAAGCATCGACAACTTTATTTGAATATCCACTCCTATGCTTCAACACAAATGTGTAACTCTACAAGAATTCAACCCATCTCATATGTCTCTGATTCAACTTACCTTGACTGTTCAAATATTTCAATGCTTGATGATTGATATACAACACAAATTCCTTAGGAAACAAGTAATGTATCCATTACTTCAAGGCTTGAACTAAGGCATAGAATTCCTTATCATAAACTGAATATCTTCTCTTGGCATCATTCAACTCTTCACTAAAATAAGCAATCTATCTTCCTTCTTGAGTTAACACTGCTCCAATTGCATTATCACTTACATCACACTCTACTTGAAATACCTTATTGAAATCAAGTAAAGCCAACGCAAGTTTTTTAGTCACCTTTTACTTCAACAACTCAAAAATCCTTTGTTCTCTGTGTGATCACTTGAATACCTTCTTGTCTCCTCTCATTATCTCAGTCATAGGACTATAAACCAAACTGAAATTCATAATAAACATTTGATAGAAACTATCCAATCCATGAAATGATCTTACCTCCTCAACACTTTCAGGTATAGGCCACTAAAAAATTTCTCTAACCTTCTTAGGATCCATTTTCAATCCTTCCATAGAGATCACAAAACCCAAGTACACTATTTATTCCTTCATGAAAGAACACTTCTTGATGTTTACCAACAACATTTCTTCCCTCAATCTCTGCAACACTTGTCTTAAATGCAACAAATGATCCTCCTTGCTCTTACTGAAAATCAGAATGTCATCCAGCTAAACAATCACAAACTTACCCAAAATTTCTTTAATACTTCATTCATCATCCTCGTGAAAGTACTTAGTGCATTATTCAATCCAAAAGACATCACAAACCATTCATACAACCCTTCATTTGTCTTGAATGTTGTCTTCCATTCATCACCCTCTCTGATTATGATCTAATGCTACCCACTCTTTAAATCAATATTTGTGACATGCCTTGATCGACTCAAGGAATCCATTATATCGTCCATCCTAGAAAAAGGAAACCTATACTTTATTTTAATCTTATTATTTTCTCTTGAATCCATACGCATCCTCCATTCTCCATTCTTCTTTGGTGCTAATACTTCTGGTACTACACACATACTCAAACTTTCTTTGATCAAACCTTTCCTCAACAACTCTTGCACTTGTCTATTCAAATATTCATTCTCTATAGGTTTCATCTTATGTGTTGCTTTATTAGGCAAACTAGCTCCAATAATTAGATCTATGCAATGGCTAATACTTCTCACAGGCATTAATCCATCAGGCACATTATCTGAGATTATGTCTTCGTACTTAGTCAGTAATTCCCTTATCTCCTTTGGATGTTCCTCTATTCATTATAAATCAAACTTCTCAAACTTCTTAGGAATCAATGCATAACACATACTATCACTTTTCAAACCATCCAAGAATTTCCTTCCTTCAACCAAAAAAATTATAACGTTGGTGCAATTCTCATTCTTAGGAGTCTCAACTAGGGGTAACAATACTTGTTTCATCCCATTAGCAGCAATAATATACATATTTCTTCTTCCATCACACAAATCTTGTCTATCATACTACCATGGTCCACCCAACAAGATATGACAAACACACATAGGCATAATATCATAAAGAACTTCATCGTGATAAGATCCAATCTTCAATTTTACTAGGCATTGTTCACTTACTAGTACCTTATGATCATCCTTGATCCATGCAATATGATAAGGCTTCAGATGTTTCAACCTCTGCAAATTCAACTTATTCACCAACTCCTCGGAGGATAAGTTATCTGAACTACCACTGTCAATGATCACTTTGCAACATTTTCCTTCAACTTTGCATCTTGTTTCGAAAAAACTCCTCCTCAAAAATAGTTCTTGGTCAGTTTCTTCATGGCATAGGGCTTACCTTACCATTAGGGCTTCTCCATCTTCGGGTCGGTTCAAAGGTTCACTAGATTCTTCCTCCACAAAAGCATTTTGACCACTATTCTCAGTTCTCTTGCTTGAATTTCCTTTAGTACATTAAAAATATTGGTGTCCTTCACCTCCACATTTGAAATAGGTTCCTCTAAACACTCTCTTGTCATCTTTCTTATAGCTACTTGATCCACCTTTTCGCTGAAATTTTTTGTCATCCCTTCGGTATGAGTTCTCCTCCTTGAATTCTACCTTACCTTTACTCTGATCTGAATAAGATCTTCCTCCTCCAAAAGATCTACCCCTTTGGGATCTTCCACCTCTTCCTCTTTCTCTATGTGCATGTCTTTTGTTCTATTTTCCTCACCTTTTAGGGCATATTGGCAAGCTTCCTCCACACTTTCCAATTTAACCAAACTGGTCTCATCTTGAATTGATGTCCTCAAACATGCATGTACCTTGAAACCCTCTCAACATCATCATTAGCATGTCCATATCTGATATCCAATCTATATAATTCTTCTGTATACTCCTTCACACTAAGATCTCTTTGCTTTAGATTTTGTAACTTCCTAAACAAACTTACTTGGTAGTCACCAGGTAAGAATTTGTTCATCGTTCTATCCCATTATTTGATTTTTTCCTTGCATCTCCTTTTTTTATCCATCTATAAATGTTCCCACCATAATTATGCATGTCCACTTAACTTTGTCCAAGCATACTTCACCTTCTTATCTTCATCGATACCTTCATAATCAAATTACTTCTCCATCTTTGTGATCCAATAAAGTAATTCATCTGGATCCAATTTTCCATTCTAATTCGGTGGATTGACATGAGGTCTTGCATTAATTCTAGTTAGGGCTTTTATAAATTTGTCATCTCCTTGTTCTAGTTCTGGTTCATGTTGTGCTTCACCTCCTTCACCTACTTCATTTGTTTCTTCCTCTTCATTACTTACATATTCAATATGTCAACCTCTTCTCTAGGTCGTCTCAACAATGTCTAATCTAGATGCAAATTGTCTCAACATATCGAACACAACTGCATTTGCATCTCTCCTTCCACCTCTATCATTTCATTTCGAAGACAACTTGAGTGAATTCTCTACAATTGAGGGTTAGATCTTCACTCTGCCACCCCACAAAAAATCAACTTTAGAACTTTGCCAACTCAAGGACCACAATCTGCAATAACAGAATTGGAAGCTTGCTCTGATACCACTTGATGCAACCAAGGACAAGAGGGAAATTAAACAATTTGGTCCAATCCTTGCAGCAAGAGTCACACAATGGAAGCAACACAAAATAATGGAGAGATAATCAAGATATGCTTTCTTATTATCATCATGAAATCAAGTACAATGGATATGTAACATGTAGCCTTACATTCCAGGCATACATACCTACTTTAGAGCCCTTTTATAAGTTATCTTTTGATATCTCTACCTACTGAAGTTCTACTACTTTTTCCTGCCTCGCAAGGATCAATTACACGAGTTTATAAAGCCTTCAAAAGCATCAAGTCATCGTGAGAAATATTACATTCTCCAAGAAAAGGAAAACATATTACATTATAGGTCAGGACCCAAATCATAATAATCTCTTACAAATTGATAAAATGTGACAGGAGAACCCACAAGTAGGTCAACCATGCATGTAGAATCCTTGAGATATGAGCCACTAAGATTCGGTGATCGGGAAAACCCTTCGCAAGATCAAAAAACTCAAAATGGTCGTGAAACGCGAAAATATAGATTTTCCACCAAAAATCCAAGATATCTCAAACATGAAGTAACCAATCGAGGTACGAACCTAGGTGAAGGTAAAAGATGATGACATGAACACTCCATGAGGTTCACAACAACAACATATCCAAACTAAAGGAACACTAAAATAACTCAGCCATAGAAAAAATGGAAAAAAGAAAACAAAATATTTTTGGTTGATGCAAGATTGCCAAGAACTCAAGATGCTCCTACATCATGACCAAAATTCTTGCATATGAAACAATAACCATTAAAAGATAAATGCCTTTGATCATTTGGTTGCCTGACTAGAAGCTTCTTTAGATTCCTGAATTTGCTTGTTACTTTAGATTTTTCTTATGCCTCAACTTCCCATTTCTTGCCTTTGTTATTCATATCTAAACATTCACCAGTGAAACCTATACCTTCATTGTCCTTGTAACTTTTCTGCAGGGCAAAAAGTTGATCCAAAATAGTGTTCTTTTCACAAACGTTTGCTTCAGATTTTAGATTCATTAATTCGTATTCTTTCTTCTCTTTTTTTTTTTGCTTGATAATGCTCTTAAAATTTTCTTTAGTTCTCTTCCATTCCTCTATTTTCTATTTGACATTATCTTTGAGAAGTTCTTCAATGTATTTGCAATCATCTAGTTGTTTTTTCAGATTCACCACATTTTCTTTTGACTCCTTCAATTCAAGGCTTACTTCCTTATGTCTTGCTTTTAATTTTTAGATCTGTTCTCTCAACTTCAAGATGCATGCATTCACTTCCTTAATGTTTTCTTTTAGCTCCTCATTCTCTAATTCAGTGCTCTCAATTTCATTCATCATGATCTGCCAATCTTCATCAGAATAATATTATGCTTTCATATGTTCAAATATCCAAGATATCCCTCAAGCGATTAATAAGGAACCAAAGCTCTAATACCAATTTTTGAACATGATGAATAACATGGGGTGAATCAGTTATTCCAAAACTCTTTTCACAAACTTTACTGAACAGGTAAATACTTTAAGCAATTAGAAACTTATAACAAATCTAAACATGAAACCATAAAACATCAACACCATGAATACCATAATTTGCATGGAAACCCAAAATGGGGAAAACCATAGAGAAACTAATTCTCATGAAAAGAACACTGGTTAAGGTGACACCGATTAAGTTGATTTTTACAAGGGCTCACTAGCAGTTTGCTCATTGCGGGTAAGGATCATTGTCGGTTGGGATAACTACCATGATACAAAAGAATTATACAAAAAGGTCTTAGAGACAAAATGTGAATTGATGTTCTTGCATCTTCATATGCATGAGATAGCTCTATTTGAAAGCTCAGTAATATATGAATGTGGAAGATCCGATTAGAGATCTTCTGCCAACACTTCCTTATCTTTCTGCAAAACTTCCTTTTGTTGCAAGCCTTAGATTTGTCTTCATGATAACCTTCAATCCCCTTACTTCTACTTGCACAATCACCACCAATGATGCATAATTATATTCACATCATACCACCTTATGTAATCATATGTATTCCCCACCACTACATAGTGATTACCACTATGTATATATACACATCTTGATAAAATAAATACATATGTCATCCTAGCTATAAAACATGTCAGCTTAAGTTACACAGATATTAGATTATAATTTAACATGCTAGCACCAGACCCTAAAAATAGGTCATACATATGAAACCTTTACACCACGATACCATAGGACCCAAAGATAGGTCGCACATAAGATAAGCACATCACACATTGTGAATATCAAAAGGTAAATGTATTTTAGATCAATGGAAACGCCACAACCAGGACCAAGTTTTGATTAACAAAAAATTTGAACCCATCGAAAGATAAAACCAGATATAACCCATCCAAAAATAGAATATAATTGTTATACCAAAATCATATGATACCTTGCATGAATGTCCAGGTAGCAGAGATACCTGAAAGGACTCTGAAACACATCAACCAACTGAACCCATCCAAAAACTACATACTACCTCATTCACCGAATATCATGGATGTACCAAGATGTATTTTAATATTCTATACAATGACATCCATCAAGATGATCCATTACCAAAAACACACTGCATAGAATGAATCTTATTTGCACAATACCGAAACACAGTCTACCGGTACAAATGTACAACCAACTGGTATAGACAATCAACCAGTACAAGGGTTTTGACATCAATACCAACATCTCCTTGATACCCTAAACAACCTCTTCCAATGAAGTATTCATAAATTTACTTTTCACAACAGTACTATTACACTCAAGAGTGTATGCATCCAATTTATAAATGTGCCAAATCTTACACCTCTAGCAATCACAATAAAACCTCTAATGTTTTTTATCTTACATTAGAAAAGCCTACATGTACACTCACGTCTATTAGGTTGATCACATATAACAAATGTTGTGTTAGTGTAGGGATTTGTAACACATAATTAATCCTTCTTATTCTACAATCAAGAAACCCAATGTAACTTTACCACTACCAATAATATATAAATGAGAATCATCACCCAAGTAAACCTTACCTCCATCAATTTTTTCATGTTCATGAAACTAATCTCTATTAGATTTCATATCAAGATATCCACCGACTTCAATTAACCATGTATCATTACTTGCATGAGTGGAAAAAGAAACAATGAATGCATCACCATCTTCCTTCCTAGACTTAGAATCATAATCAATTTTATTGTTTTTTCTTCTTCTTTTCTTCTTTGCACTCCTTACGAAAATGTTTGGCCTTCCCACAATTCTAACAAATAACTTTGGAATTTTTAGGGGATTTGGATCTCCCCTTAGACTTGGATTTATTATGCTTGTCATTCTTCTTTCCTTTATCCTTGCGTCTTCAATAGATACTTAGGGCCTCTTGATACATTTCATCAAGTTTCTTGCGTAGCTTATCTACATAAGAATCTTCAAGGACATTGATTAAAATAGACTTTTCCGAGTAGAATCTAATTATACCCTTGGTCTTATGATCAATAACATCATTCTAGGTATCCGCAATAGGATTTGTGGATATGAAGACATTATCATCAATAACATCCCACATATCTTGATCTTTTAATAGATTCTCCATCTTCAACTTACACATCTCAAAATTATTTCCAAAAAAAATCCCTGATTCTATTCTCCTTGATGAAATTTAAAATGCATACAACAAGATCACAAAGTATCCTTTGAACAAGATATCACTCAATTATGGATTTGTGCAGCTAAATGTGATGCCTAACAAAATTATTGAAATGAAATAACAACCAAAACAAACATAAAAAATGGAAAAAAATCAAGATAGGATGTTAAAAAGAGACTAAAATCAATAACAATAAGGCAAGATAAGTGCAAAGTATAAGCCTCTCTTGATTTTGATTTGTCCTTTAATTCAATGTTTGATATGTTTTCTCACCTTTAATATCTTCAAGTATTCTCAATGATGCTCACGAAAATGCAAATGAACACAAAGATGATGGTTGATGATGATGCAAAATATGATTTGATAATGAGAGTGTAGGATGATTGATAATGAAAATGTAAGGATAATGGATGCTAAAGGTTAAGTAATGAAAATGACATTGCAACTTTGCATAAGATGATTGTGGATCCTAGGTGAAAAATGACATTATGATATTACATAAAAAAATTGTTGATGAATTGTGAAGGAAAGTAGAGGGAATAAATAGAATTGAAGGCAATGTGGAGGCTCGTGAGAATGCACCACTTTCATCCTTGAGGGAAAGTGATATGACAAGTGTTGGAGAGGAGAGACAAGTGGCAAGAAATGGAATGACATGTGGGAAGGAGGTTGGAATGTCCAAATGTAAATTTGGGAGAGATGCCACCCAAATTTAGAGATTCTTTTACCTATTTAATCAACTTGGGAACGTGCACATATTTAGGGAGGTTAGAATAAAATTGGATGGAAAAGAGGTTGGGTGGATAAGTTTGGTTAAATGGGAGGTTGAGTGGGTAAGGTGAGGTGGAAGAAGGGTTACATAGATGGGGTTGGGTTAGGGTGAGAGTTAGAAGGTGGTTATAATTTGGAGCCATGTGCTCATTTAGAATTAAATTTATTAATTTAATTCAAATGAGAGGAAAATGGAAAAAGTGAATTAAATTAAACAAATAAATTTATTTTCTTAATCTAATAGTGGAAAGGGGAATTAGACATAAGCCTACAACACAATAGTAAGTTGTGAGTCTCTTAATTGGAAGGGCTTGGGTTCGAATCTAGTCAATTTAATAATAATAATAAATTAGAAAATACTTTGAGGCTTCGGTCGATTACCTATCCGAAAAAAATAGTGGAAAGGGGAATTATTAATTGTGTGTGGAGACCCATTAATCAATTAACTAGACTATAGAAACCATAGGTTAATTAAATAAATAATTTAACTCAATAGAATGAATAACATTAATTAATTAAATAATGCATAATCATTTAATCAATATTGTGACAATGTTAGTGTGATAGGATGACTAAATTCAATTAATCAAATTAATCAAATTTAGGTCTCTACAACGGGTAAGCTGAAAAACCCAACAACCCACAACTGAAACCAAAGGCGGTCAAGATTTGATAGCATTAAGGATTGTAATATTGTCCTTTGCAATTACCAATGGGGTTTCATGCACTTTTTCTCATGATAAAACCTTTTCATTTATCCTTCAATCACGCATGCAAATATTTCTCAGTTACTCCCCTTGGGTAAGAATGTTGGCATATCTGATGGAGTGATGGTAACTGAGTTTTGAAGATGTCATGATGTAGATTTGATTACAAGATAATCAGATATTATGTTTTCATTGATGTCAACTATTGAATTTGTGTTCTTAGTATGTTTCCAAGCATAGTTGTGATGAATAAAGGATTGTTGTGAGTTGTATTAGTTTCTATCTTTATGAGAGACTTAGGCATGTCTCGGGATGTCTAATGCATGAACGCTACTGCTGAAGTGATCTTATGAGAAATTTGTGATTGTTTGAAGTATAATAGTGCAACTTATATAATAGTTAATGACAGGTGATAGATGATTTGAATGTCTTGTCAAATCTATGTTGTATCTTGTGGCGCAGTCACATGATATGGTGATCAACAATGTTAAGATGCTATAGTCGAAACCACAACTAATTTTAGTGACCGGTGTGTAGGATAGGTGACCCGTGAGCTGAGATAGAGTTGTTATCAGGTTGTAGTGTTTGCATTCTTGAGTGACAATTGATAAATCTTTGAACGGTGGTCAATGTTGAGGTTGTGGTGGAATCTGTTGAGTTAGTCATGATCTGGTGTTGTGTTTTCATGATTTGAGCTGATGATCTGGCATCACATTGTTCGATGCTAGCATGTGGAGAAGATTCTAGAGGAAGCTTGTGTTTGGTCAAAACATGTTTGACTCCTTGACACAACATTTTATGTAAATCATTGTATTGGAGGACACGGTCTTGGAAATATGTTTTGTGTATTTAATTTTTTTATGTGGAATGTTGGATTTGAGTGGGATGTTTGAAATTCGAATTTAGGGTTTGATTAAAGTAGTGGACTTAAAATTCCAATATATAATGGATGAAGTTGAAGGTTATGAGTGTTGATCATGTGTTGGATAAGTGCGGTGAAAAGTGTGAGTAGCAATCAAGCCAGGGAAGACTTAAGTGTGTTTAGAAGAGATTGTGTGCTTTATTGGATATGATCAAGAATAGGTAGTGATGCTCTATAGATCATTGTTGATGTTGTTCCCTAATACTTGCAGCAAGTTAAATCCCTTAACTGGGTAGATCCTAAAATATCTTTGTTGTGAATCCTCTAACAATGTGACATTTTTCCAAGTGTTCAAAGTCCTTTAACAAGGCTACTCTTAATAGGGTAAAGGTCCTAATAGGCCTAAGGAAAATCCCTTAACCAGGTAGCACCTAACAGTGTTGTTGTAAACTCCTAACAGGTTTAAGCTCCTCACAGTGCACACTTTAGAAAAGTACATCATTTAGTGGGTACTAATTCCCACCATGGTTTTACCCCTATTTGGGTTTCCGCGAGATAAATATTTGTGTCAAATTTGTAGATGGACTTGCATGTTTATGATTTTTGTTTGTTGAATTTATGGTTAATCTTGTGAATGGTGGTTTCAGTTTACAAGGTTGGATTATTTGGTAAATCACTGATTCACCCCCCCCTTGCATTAATATGATCTTAGGACTAACAATTGGTATAAGAGCATAGGTCCTCTATTGTGGTGAAGCTTAACAGCTTGAGATAAAGATCTGAAGATGATGATAAAGGAAGGTCCTAAATTCACAAGAGAGAACTACTTAGTTTTGTGTGGTCAGATGAAGCTCTATCTTAAAGGTATGGGTGATTAGTATTGGGATCATGTGGTTAATAAGTATATTGTTCCTTCGGGAATTATGGTTGCAAATCAGTTGAAGGTAAGGCAAGAACATACTGCTACTATGGAAGCTATTTCTAGTACACTTTTAGATGCAAAGATTATTGATATCAAAGACTTGGATACTGATAATGGGATGTGGGAGAAGTTGAAGTCTGTCTATGGTGGATATCCACATGTGTAGGAGGAAAAGGTTGATAGTTTGAGAGGAAAGTATGATGATATGAGGATGCAAGAAAATGAGAACATTGAACAATACAGTCGGAGAATCAAAGAAGTTGTTGCTTCTATCTGAGGTGCTGGTGGTAATATTCCTAAGGAGGATGTGGTAAGAAAAATGTTGAGAACTTTATTTCCTTAGTATGCTATTAGGGTTTCAACAATACAAGAGCCCATATCTCTAGGAACTTTTAAAATTACTATTGATGCATTAATAGGGAAATTAACTGCATTTGAGTTAAGCAATTATGATAATAGTATGCAAAATGTTGAAGCTATTTTCAAGTCATTATTGACTCTTGCTCCATCTAGGAAAGGCAAGGAGATATTTAACAGTTCTTCAACATGTTACTCTAATGATTATGAATCTATCTTGTCTGAAGAAAGAGAACAGTAGGAATTGGAAGCTTTATTTTCTAAGAGGCTGCCAAGAGGAAAAGGTAAATATAAGGGTAAGTTACCTTTGAAGTGCTTTGCATGTAACAAAATTGGACATATTGCTTCTAGATGCCCTTAAAATGACAAGAAGGAGAAGCCAAGAAGATTCAAGGACAATAACAAGAAAGTATGCTACCTAGCTGAGGAAGGTGTTACCGATGAGGAATCTAATGGAAGAGATGAAGAAGAAATTGTGTTTGTTGCAGTAAAGGAAGAACCTTAGAAGAAGGTGAGAAATCTTTGGTTTCTAACATGAATGATAGTGGTAACTGGATTATTGACAGTGGCTGCACTCATCATATGATTGGTGATAGAAGCAAATTCATCAAGATGGAAGAATGTGATGGAGGCGCGGTAAGATTTGGGAATGATGCTCCTTGTCTGGTAAAAGGTAAAGGATTTATTACTTTGAATGATAAAACAATATGTAATTTTGTTTAATGGGTTAATGGTCCGAGATACAATTTGTTAAGTGTTTCTCAGTTGAATAACAAAGGTTACAGATTGGAATTCAATGGAGGTGTATGAAGGATTATTGAGAAATCAAGAGAAATGATTGCTACCAGTGAACAAACTAAATGTAACTTGTTCCATCTGAATTATACTATTAAGAGTTGTCTGATTACTAAGGTAGAAGATTTTTGGTTATGGCATAAGAGGTTTTGTCATATAAATTTTGATAACTTGATCAAAGTTATTAAGATGAAGATAGTGAGAGGTTTGCCTAACCTAGTGAAACCAGACAGTGTAATGTGCAAAGAATGCCAACTTGGGAAGTTAGCTAGTTCTAGTTTCATCAGTAAAAATTATTCTTTTCAAAGTATTTTAGATCTGGTTCATACTGATCTGTGCATTCCAATGAGAACTTAGAGATACTATGGTGATAGATATTTCATGTTGCTTGTTGATGATTATTCTAGAATGATGTGGGTTATATTTTTAAGAGACAAATATGAATCTTTTCACTTGTTTAAGATCTACAAAGCCAAAGTGGAGAAGGAGACTGGTAAGACCCAGAAATGCCTTAGATCTGACAGAGGAGGTGAGTTTACTTCACATGAGTTTACTACATATTGTAAAGAACAAGGAAATCAAAGACATATGTCAATTCCTAAAACTCCTCAACAAAATGGTAATGTTGAAAAAAGAAACAAGTCTATCATTGATTATGTTAGGACATTAACGATTCAGAAGGGTGTTGCACATACATTTTGGAGAGAAGTGGCAAGCACTATTGTTTACACATTAAACAAAGTTTAGTTGAAGAAAGGTACAAACAAAAGTCCCTATGATCTGCGGCATGGTCAATCACTACGTGTAAGTTATTTCAAAAATTTTGGGAGTAGATGCTATATAAAAAGACATGAAAATAGAGGTAATTTTGACTCAAGAAGTGATGAGGGGATATCTTAGGATACTCCTAAAAGAAAAAAACCAGAAAGTGCTTGAACAAGAGGACATATAAGATAGTGGAAAGTAATAGTGTAAGAATAGATGATTTTTTTGAGAAAAATGATGAAACCAACAAGAAGGAACCAGAAGAATATCATTGGTTTGTATATGTACAGCCAATGGAGTAGGACACTACAACAGAATCGATGGAGAGACAGGTCAATGAACATGAACCGATACAAGTGGTTGAAGAAACTCCCAGGACTAAACCAATATTGCCAAAGTATGTAGAGTTGAATCATTCACCTGATCAAATTATTGGTGACAAAAATGCAAGTGTGTTAACAAGAAGGGAGGCGAGAGAAGGTACATGTTTGCTATCTAAATTTGAGCCTAAAATAGTTAACAATGCATTGAATAATAAATATTGGGTGAAAGCTATAATAGAATAATTGGAGTAGATTGAGAAAAAAATACCTTGACATTAGTGCCCAGACCAGTGGACAAGAATGTGATTGGTACTAAGTAGATTTTCATAAACAAGATGAATGAGACAGGCGAAGTGGTAAGGAACAAGGCAAGATTGGTGTGCAAAGGATATGCACAAGATGAAGGTCTGAACTATGGTGAAACATTTACACTTGTGGCCAGACTTGAAGGTGTAAGGATATTACTTGCATATGTTTCTTATAAAGGATTCAAGGTATATCAAATGGATATTAAGTCAACTTTTCTTAATGGTGTTTTGGAAGAAGAGGTAACATTGAACAACCTGAAGGATTTGCTAATTCAGAAGGTAAGAACTTGGTGTGTAAATTATAGAAATCTTTGTATGGGTTGAAATAAGCATCTAGAGCATGGTATGAGTGATTGCATTAAAAAATGATTCAGATTGGTTTCCTAAGGACAAGTGATAACAACAATGTGTATTTAAAGATCGAGAAAGATGACATACCACTAATCGTAGAGATATTTGTAGATGATATCATTTTTGGTGGCAATGAAGAAATGTGCAGATAATTTGCAGATGAGATGAGGAAATAACTCGAGATGTCTATGATCGGTGAGATTAAATTCTTCATTGGATTGCAGATTCAATAGATGAACAATATTATCTACATAAGCTAGTCCAAATATGTAAGGGAAATACTGAAGACTTTTGGGTTAGAAGACTCAAAACTGGTTGGTACCCCTATGGTAACCAGTTGCAAAATATCAAAGGAAGATTATTCTAAAGAGGTGGATGAGACACTTTATAGGTCCATGATTGATAAGCTATAATACGCAGTACATAGTAGACCACACATAGCACAAACAGTTGGATTAGTGGCCATATTTTCTTCTAATCCTAAGGAATCCCATTAGGTTGTAGTAAAGAGAATATTTATATATCTTAAGTGGACTGGAGATTATGGTCTCTGGTATGGACATAAAGGTGATTTCTCTTTAAATGTGTAAACTGATGTTGATTGGGCAGGTAATGTTGATTATCAAAAGAGCACAGTGGAGGTACATTCTTTCTTGGTGAAAAATCAACAACTGAAGCTAAGTATGTTGTTTCTGCAATTAATTGTACACATGTAGTATGGATCAAGCATATTCTAGAAGGAATTCAGGAGAAGGTAACTAAACTGGTGGTTATCTATTGTGACAATACAAGTTCTATTAGAATTTCAAAGAGCCCGATGATGCACTCTAAGAATAAGCATATAGCTATCAAATATCATTTTCTTAGAGAACATGTACAAGAAAAGGAAGCGAGGTTGGAGTATGTGCCAACTAAGGAGCAGGTTGCTGATATTTTCACTAAACCATTGCTTAAGAATACATTTGAGTATCTAGGAGGTAGGTTGGGGGTTATTCCCCTATCTAAGTTGAATTAGAAGAAGATGCAATTGCATCAATCCAAGTGTATTCATTGAATATATTTTATGTGGATTGATGTTGTGGGGCTACTCCTTAGGGGGAGCAATATATGTAGTCATGTGTTTTGGTTAGTCCGACACAAAAAAACATATATCAGGTGTGTTTGATGCCTTTGGAATTATTTTCAAAGGGGGAGACTGTATGTGTGATAAAGGGGAGAATGTGTGAATTTTGTTAGAGTAGTCGAGTGTTGCTAATAATTAAATCAGTTAATTATTAGTTATCTACTCTTAGCTTAAGTTAGACTTAGGCAACTTTCTATTTTCTGAGAGTTTCCTTTTTAGGGCTTTGGTATCCTTTATAAGGAATCATCGCTTAGTTTTTATTACAGAGTTTTTTTTACATCAGTTTGTAAATCATAGAAACATATTATCAATATATTGTTTTCTTGAGCACACGATGTCTCTGGCTTTTTGGCCTCCATAGATCCTTCTATCTTCTGTCTTTTGCTTCTGTTTATGTAATAGCTATGCATGCAGGTGTTCTTGGGAAGATTGCAGTTTAGCAATCTTAA
>MU225553.1:983493-996772 GCA_018584345.1 Thuja plicata
CAAATTTCTTTAGATTTGGGGTACTTGCACCCCAACTTTGCCACCACTCTTCTGCAAAATAAAATATTGAGAAGTTAAAAAGCAAAGAGAAAAGTGAAAACATAATTTATCAAATGACAAAATTGCGAATGTTTTAACTTTTACCTGGGGTTTGAGTGCCTCTTGCTTTCTTTGACAAGTCTAAAGAGAATAAAGTACCCCTTGATTCCACATACATTTGTTGTTCGGTCACAACACAGTCTCTCTCCGCATCATTAAGTATCATCCTCTGAATGCATTGAGAGAGACCCTCCATGACCTCTCCATTAGGATCTGAAAAAGAATCATCCTGCCTGAAAGTTGAAACAAATACAACGTGAAATCAAGTCTTAGTACACAACCTAAAAAAAAAGGTGAAATCAAGTCTTAGTAAAATCTGAATAAGAATCATCGTACCTGAAACGGGGATTGAGGAAGTACCCTGCTGCATGAATGGGTTGGTGGAGCTGATTGTTCCACCTCTTATCAATAATTTCCCAAATGGGATCCCCCAGC
The DNA here is from genome assembly GCA_018584345.1 of Thuja plicata. NCBI lineage: Eukaryota > Viridiplantae > Streptophyta > Pinopsida > Cupressales > Cupressaceae > Thuja > Thuja plicata. The sequence goes on from MU225553.1 coordinate 984,028, forward strand.
TTCACCATTATCTATCTGAAGAATGAAATGAATATCTGGTTGGAAATAATAAGGATTTGGTGTTGGAGAAAACATACGAATTGTGGGAAGACATCCAAATTTTGGTTCACAGTCTCATCCCTAAACTAGTTTCAATGGTCTGAAACTCCATGGAACACACACACACATATGCACATGAGGATACACACACACTTTTTAATGGCAATTGTTAAAAATAAAAGATTTATTAAAACCACCTTGTTTGTTTGCTGCGGTCACTTTCACTTGTGCAAATTTAAAAATATATCTCAAATGTCCTCATGAAAATGAACCTAGATGCTTTATATAAATTTATATTTGAGTTTTCTTTAAAGCAGGCAGAGCATGTAGTTTTGAAGAATCTTTTATGAACCGCCAGTAGAAGCTACTTAGGATGCTGACTTTTTGTATAGGTTGAGTGATGAACCTATTTTGAATGATGTGTAGCATATGTAAAGCAGCACTGGGAAAGAAGATTTGACTGTCCACAGGTTTATCATGTTTATCTTTGCTTTTGGGCTCCTACTTTGTTTGCTTGGAAGAACAGCATCAAAGTTTTGGTCTAGTTGTTCATAAGCTGAAGAGTGGCAATTGTTTCTTGTTCTGTTCTTGAAGTTTACATGTTTTGAGATTCTGTGTAATTTGTGTATTTGTTGGAAATAATAAGGATTTGAACCAAATTGGAAATAATTGGGAAGACATTCAAATTTTGGCTTGCTTGGTTGTAGTAGCTCTGGTATCTTTATTGCCTCCTGCTTATATTTTCAATCATCAAATATGTTCTACTTTTCATTGGATTATAGTTTATGTTTTCCGCACAATGTAATTCTACACACCTTTGATTTTGTGACTAGGATTTATGATGTTCTATAGCTTCAAGGACATTTTTTTCACATTTGGTCCAGTTTATGGGGTTTGAAAATTCATGAATCATTTTCCTACCACACTTTTTACTTTCTAGTGCTGGAAAATATAGCATTTCTGGGTAAGAGTTGTACCAGAATCAGGTACTGCTCCGAATTGCCTGTGGAGTCTGGAAAGGTTTGGAATTGTGTATTTGGAATCATGTGGAAATGGTTTAAGGCATACTCGGGCAATTCTGGTTTTCACATGGTGATTCCAAACTGATTTCAGATTGATTCTAGCGTTGATCTTTTCTCAAGGCAATTGTTTTTGGGGTTTTGACCTGGGAAACCCTAAATGACTGTGCCCAAACACTAAACAATCAGTACATAATGGAGTCTCAGCAACAGTAGACAATGAACAGGGAAAGGAAAGAAGTTTTTGTGTGTTGACAGGGCTGCCCACAGCAAACAGTCAAGGAGATGGCATCTGTAGTGAACTTAGAATTACTGTCTAGGTTGAATTTACTCCTGCAGTCTGAGTTGAATGTTATCTCATTTTTCTGTTTTCATTTTATATGAAATCAAATGTAACATAATGCTCCTTGTTTGTCCTTTTTAATCTTTTATTTCTTTCTTATTTTTGCTCTGTATTCTTTCTTTTGTTTGAATTATATCTCTTCTTGTCCATCTTTTCAGGCTTCTGACTTGGAATATAAGAATTTTTTATGATTTCTTTGTTGAAGTTTGCATTCCTGGTGCTATGCGTACAGTTTAATGGAAGCAATTGATATTTTTTATTCTCAACTAGATCTTAAAGGTGTTGATTTATAGCCAAACAAGAGTCGCAACTTCCTTTTTAATATTTGTCCTCTCTTTACTTTGGGGCCTGTAATTTACAGTGCTTCGCTCACCCTTACATTTTATTCTTTAGGATTGGCGGTGACTGAATATTTGCTATTATCAAGGTTCTGGATTTCCTTTGTGTTAAATCTGTTTCATTCAGGTTTGTGTATTTTTACATTTAAAGACCGGAAGTGATATGTTACATGGTATTAGTGAAGTCCTAGTTATGGATGCTGCTCTAGATCTGGTTCTTGGGTCAATTAGGGTAGGTTCTCAGATGTTTTTCTTTACTTTTTGGAATTTAAGGTTAAAGGTTTAGAATTATTAATTCCCATGGTTCAGACAACTGATATATTGAAATATTTGTGTTCCTTAAACTAAATTTGTGTTAGGGTTATTTGTTCTGTTCACGATTTAATGAAGTCTTTGTTCATTTTGATTATGATTTCGTGGACAAAATATTAGTATCTAAGCCATGGATTCTCAAATTGCAGTGGCTTCTGGACGGAGCTTATGAAAATGCAAGCTATTATGTAGGCAAGTAAAGATGGTGTTTAAGATGAGGAGAAGGCTTGAATGGCTATTGTCTGAAAGCAAATTTATAGTTGAGACATTAAACACCTGATTTGTTTTGATGTAAGAGGTTTGTTAGAAGCTTTATGCTGTCTGTAATTATGTTCTACATTTTGGTTCAGACAATGTAACTCGGGTATTTACATTGTAAATGCTTTGCAAACGGGCATTGTATGTTTTATGAAGTATTAAATGTTTTATCTGGAACCTTTTTATTTTACGTTGTATGGTAATAAGTCAAGTGGAAACCTGCCAATATGCATTTTAATCAATGCTGGTTTATCACTATGGTAATGCACAAAAGTTTCTTTCTAAGCCAGGATTGGTCATGATTAGTAGTATGCATGCTACCATTCTTATAGGCGTGTGCTGGCTGAAACATCAACTGTACTTACTGAAGATAGCAATTGAAGAATATGGCTTCCTTTTAAGATTGAGTGATCAGTAGTTTAAGGAATGTTGGCTTTGTAATCTACGGTGCACTTGACTATTGTAATTAAACTACAAGCGATCCAGTGAAAATTGTAGGAGACTTAAGTTCTGTTTTTATATAATGAAAAGTAAAAATGTGTGCTTACTTGAACACTGATTGGGAAAAGTTATGATGGCACATGCGTGCTTACCAATGACGAATGATCGCAACTTGTAGCTGGCTTGTAGTATGTGTTATCAATAGGCCTTGTAGCTGGCGTCAGGAATCTGGTGGATTTTGGTTTTGATATTTAAGATTTTGATGTGTTGGATTTCTGCATTCAATTGATATGGAGAAATCTCCGAAGAAAGAAGGTTGTTAAAGACGGCTATTTTTGTGTTACAACTGGAAAACACTAAAGTATAATAAATTCGTTTCTGAATTGAGTGAAGTTTATTCACATGGACAATATTTTGCTCTGTATTTGAACCCATTTTATATTCATTTCAAGATTATTGATTAAGAAGTGCAAATTGTAATTTGTTGCTTGTCATCATAATCCTCTTGTTATTTTAAGGCCACTTTTCCTTATTTTTTGAAGTTAAAAAAAAGATTTGTAGAAGTACTTGTGATCCTATTGATGAATTGGGAACCACTGGATCTTATCAAATAGAATACCTTGCCTGGAACATCTAGAGTCTGAAAGCAATTTGAATAGAACTCTATTTATTCGAGGTGAAATTTGTGAGCGATACAGGACTTTTGAAGAAACTGCAAGACTGGTAAAAGAGTGTCATATTATTGTTTCACTCTTGAAACACATTGAATCTTGATCATGTATGCGTCTCTGTGTATAGATGGGAAGAATAGAATGGGCGCATCCCTTGATTATTCTTCAAAGTGATCATTCACCAACATGATCATATGTATTATCACATGAGCGCTCATTAATGAAAGCTGTAAATTACAGTGGAGAAATATGCAAGTAGTAAATCCCGTTTAGTTCTCTTATTGTTTAGAATATGATATCATGAAGGTTAGCCTTGCTTTTAAAAAATTAAGTTCTGTCCAAGTTGGTCCTTGTCACTGTCACGACCTTTATAATAAAACTCTTCTATATGTGCATTCAAGAGAAACAATAGACGCTTCTGAATAGATTTGTAATATATGGAATTTGAATCCCAAGCAGCAGAAAACCATTCTTAATGTTGCGCACACAGTTTTAAGAGTCACCTGAAGCAGCCTTGTAATCGAACAACTTAATAAAAACTCTAATTAAGTCATCCTCCTGGACCAACCATTAAAAGTTTGTAAAACTAAAAATCCTAGAATTATATCTTGACGATAATTATTTCGTAGTTTACGAGATAAACATGTTAAGAATAAATAGAAGGGGGTTAATAAACGGAACAAAAGCTAATATGCCCAAATGATCCCAAAAATAGATGGTTGGGCCGGCTCATAAATCGATGTGGACCACCATTTATAACTCTTTTATAAATAAAATGAGATATAAACTAGAATGAATGAAAGTTTAAAATAATGCTCTGTAAGGTCATACATTCTGGGATTCAAGGTTAGCCAGCAAAATAGACAAGCATGAAAAATCCATGAAGATACAAACTAGAATGAATGAAAGTTTAAAATAATGCTCTGTAAGGTCATACATTCTGGGATTCAAGGTTAGCCTGCAAAATAGACAAGCATGAAAAATCCATGAAGAAAAGCCTGGCGACATCCTGCCTCCTTAATATCTTTTTGCTTCTATATTTTAGACCTTGTACTGTGTATCTTGATCAAGAAATCAGAAAGTTTTATAATTTTTTCTCCCTCCAACACAATCCTCAAAGATACAATTATTAGAAAGATAGGGTCATAATGACCTATTTTGTGTAGGTGTGAAGTTGTCATTGGTGCACAATCTGGCCATTCGCAAAAGTAGATCTTTGGTGGTTGTAGGAATTGTTTACTTGATGTAAATCTAAGTAACAAAAGCAATGTGGTGTTAATGAGAAATATTGGGAGCTGTTTGGACTGAATGCCTTTAAAATTGAGTCAAATATAATACAAAGGGGCGGGTTGTCAAGTATGTCAATCTGACGGTTGAGTCAATTAACGGAATGTTGTTGAAGCTTGATGCTAGCAAATGAAAGTTCGTTTTAAGATATCTTTGTAGTGAGCTTTGACAATGGTGATCAATTGCTTGATTGTTGTTGGCATTCAATGTAATTTGATGAGTTGTGAGCTTGTGAGCATTTATACGCAAATGCTTTAAGATTGTCTTTAATGTTCACATTTAGTAAAATTAGAGATGAGAAAAGTTCAAATTTAATGAAGCACTAGTAATTCTTGTGTTTGTACTTATAAATGAACAAAGATAATATCAATTATTACAAGTCATATTAAAGGTTCAAATTTAGTAAAATTATTGAATTTTTTTTTGAACTTAAAGAAGAGTAATTGTTGTGTTTGTATTTGACAATGAAAAAAAACAAGTCACAATGAAGGAACATTAAGTCATGGTAATTTTTAGGTAATCGATAATATACTTTTTGATATACATGTTTCATTTATTTATTTTTTGAGTGTATTTGGTAAACTCATTAAATCTAATGATAATGTTTTTATGCATATCAACGTTTCTATGTATATTAAATCAATGTTTCTATGTACATCAAACCTTCTTTTCTAGATATCAATGTTTCTATGTATACTAAATCTTGTATATGTAATAATGTTTTATGCTAATATAAGTGCAGGTTGTTAAAGTAACTCTTGAAGTGCATTGGGGCAATGCCCCTTGTATGGTTGCTAGAGTGCCGCTAGATTCTTTCTACCGACGACACTCCCCCTCGTGGCCGTGGCCGTAAATCTTTTGCTCAGTGTTCCCAGACTCCTCGGTCTCAGGACCCTTGCCACTCCTCTAGTGGCAGAGTTAATTGGAGACGCCGCTCGACTTCTCCCCGCCGGAGTTTGGCCGGCGGTTGGTCTACTGTTCCTTCTCCCTCTGCTGTTGGTACTAGTTGGCCTTCGACTAATATTTTTGATAAATTTCCTCGCCTGGCTCTTGCGATATCTCCTAGGCAGGAGGAAGGAGAAATGGAAGAAAAAGATGAAGATGGCTGGTCTATTCCAGACCCGCTTCCGGGTCCCAATGTGTAGGGAAACCCTGAAGACAAGGATCCTCCTTCGGCTGCGATTTCTCTTGCTGTCTGAGGGCTTTTATTATGTTTTTTGATGAATAGTTGATGTGTTCAGCTGTTTGTCAAGTGACTATTGCGGGGTGATCTTGTATCCCCCGACCCCTTTTTTGTGAATAGTGTACTTTATACTTTATATTAATGGAAAATGCCTCTATTCATAAAAAAACTCATTAAAAATGAAGTTGATGCGGTTATATTGTTGATGTATACAATCTTAAACAATGGTTTAAGATTTGAATTTACTTATTTAAATGTAGTTTCATATAAATTAGACATATTATTTTAGAACTTAAAGAATAATGTAAATTTAGCTAGTGAGTTTTCCCTATCCACTCTTTAAAATCATATATCAAAAGCATCTACACAAGTTAAAATAAAAAAATATAGAATATTATCAAAATCAAGAGATGCTTCAATAAAACAAGGATTAAGTTATACAACTAGTTTGCCTAAACATATTATTTTGAAATAAAAATACAAGATTATCACATGATATTTTTTTTGGTTTAAACCACAATGTGTATGACAGACTTTTTGAGAGATGTTTATTTTTGATTAGATGCATGGGAGATTATTATTAGTTTGATATAAGAGAGAAATCCGATTTACTTGCACATTGGGTTTTTAAAGAATAATATATAAGAATGAATGAAGGAATTGAGGTCACAAAATGAATCCAATGGAGCCAAATTTTTTCAATATAAATATTTATCTAACATGGTTGATTTGTTTATCTTCTTACTGAAACTTTGTATAAATTATTTTTAATTATTTTAATAATTTTTTATATATTAAATTTGTATTTTTATCTATTTAATATTTTTATACAATAAATTCATCATAATTATTAGTCTTTATATTTTAAAAATAATTATTTACACATTTAAGAGGGTCATATACAATATACACATTTATATATTAGTCTTTATATTTTAAAAATAATTATTTAAATTTTTCATAAACTAATCTTATATTTTTTCTTTATTATTGTTATTTTTTTAAAAGATAATTTTGTTTTCGAATATTTGAAGTATTTAAAATAAAGTAAAATAATTTTGATTAGTCCTTTAGATTTTTTTTTTTAATTTATAAAATCACATTAAATATTAACTTATGAGACATGTGCAAGAAATGAGCTAACATTTAAGAGGGTAAAAAGAAAAAGAAAACCGTGTTAAAAGCAGAAAAAACAAACACCTACACTTGCAATTATTAATAGTGAAGCGACATTTCATTCATCTCTTTTTTGGTCTAAATAGACAATCCACCTAACTTAAGGAGGGAATAATAAAGGCAATTTTATAGGTTAGAGTTTCTATTTTCAGATCCTTTCTTGTATATAGTGAAGTGGGCCCTCCTTTTTCCAATCTTGTCTCTTGAGTATTCTTCTTACCATGTAATTTTTTATTATTATAACAAAGCCTTTGCATTATGTGGGTGTTTTAAACAAAATCTTGCATATATAGGTGTGAATAATTTCAAAATGAAACAAAAAATTTCTTACCTTTTAATTAATGCCACTCAATTTTGGAAGTGTGTCTAACCAAGAATTTGGTATGCTGTTTGGGACGGTATTGCCACCTATATGCTAGTTGAGGGCCAACACTTGTTTTGACTATATAGGTAAACTAGCAATTTTTATCTATGGAGCATAACTTGGTCGTATGGTGTCCATTTCTCAACTTTCTATAGTCGTAAATGTGATTCCTAGAACTACAGAGTGGTGACATTGTTTTTTCTGAATTTTATTGTTTTGATAGTGAAATGCTTGTTTTTTTTTGTATTAGATATAAAGTGACAAAAAAAAATACACTCGAGAATTTACTGTATGACTACTTGCAGAGCAAGATTATACCATAATTACATCAAGTTTTTGAAAGTACTTTAGATCTTTATACAAAAAAAACACCGATAAGAGATTACTAGCTAATAAGGTCCTGTAACAATAATCTAAAATAGGCCTAAAATAAACTATCTTTGAATCTATCATCTCCTCTTCTCTCGATCCAAGCAATCCAACCAACTCCACCTTCCATCCACCTGAGAACACAATCTTCTTCGATCCTTTGTGCGTAGGGATACACAACTCTTTTGACAATTGGTTGTGCTGTTACTACAAGAATGAGAAGAGGTGTTGCTGCTGTAGGTGGAATAGGAGGATGTTCTACTGTAGGCGAGATAACCACAAGATGAACCATAAAAATAGGAGGAACAACCATGGGAGGGGTAGTGAAATGCTTGTTGGAAGTTAGATGTTCGTTTTTTACTTTGAGAGGTTATAACTTGTGCAAGCAGAGTTAGATTCTGGACTTCGAATAGTTGACAAAAAGCTTGTTGAGAACATTACATAATGAATAAGGTTTTAACTAGTTTATTTGATGTTATTTCAATTTGATATGTTTATGGGTTTTTTTGACTACGATGATTTTTTGAGTTTATGACACATCAATTCTTGGTGATTTGGTGTTTTTCATTATATACCCAATTTTACTTCTCAGATTACTCTCGTTTTGACATGATTATCAATATTTGTTTGGATTTGTATTTTGAATTGTTGGATCTACATGTTGTCCAATGTTGTAGGCGGTCTATACTTATATGTTGCATATATGGCTTGGATGTGGGTTGTTTGTACCTAGAGACCTTTCAATGTTGACTCATATTCAGATTAGTGTCTTGATTTAGTAACTTGGCTTTGTTGATTTATTTGACATGTTAAGGAGGACATGTGGTGTTAAAAGGCACAATCATGATGGAGGACATATGTTGTTTACCAAGTGATGCAAACATGTGTGACAGAGTGAGACTTGGATGCTAGTTTAGTTGGTGGTGGTCATTGTGTCATGGATGTTCCTTGTTCTTTGGGACCTTGGCATGACATGATTGTATATGTTGGTGTTTTGTTGATGGTGTTGGTTTGATTCTCAATTAGTTATGGTGGTGTATCTTCTTATTAGAGGACAATAGTTTTACTTTTCCCATAGATAGATTGATTACACATTTTAGTAGGATTTTGTGATAGTGATGTTTGATAGTGTTGTATCTTCTCGGTTTAAAGATTGTGGTTTGGCTCTTCCCTTTGGGATGTTTTGGTGCGATTCCTTTTTTTCGTGTTGGGACAATAAATGATCTTTAGTTAGAGGATGTTTTTTCATTATGCCATGGAGAGATCTGTATCATGGTTCAATAGGATATTGCGGTAGTGATATGGATTCACTATTGGTTGATAAATGATCTTCAGTGTTTGTTGGTGTCACATATGGACATAGATTTTGTTTCATTTACAGAGGTTTCTTTTTCATCTTAGGTTTCTTTGATACGAGGTAATTATCTTTAGGTGATATGAAGATGTTGACATCTTGGAGCCATGGAGAAATCATGGAGTCTTTGGTAGAGGTGTTGTATATACTTTGTCATTTGACATGTTATGCTTGTTTGATAGGATGTTTGTATTATGTCATGGTATACTCTTGATCACATGAGTTTTGGCATGATACATGTTCTTGATATGTTGATTAGAGCATACATTCTTCCTCTTTTAGGAGATACGAGATCATGTTGTCATGTTTATGTTCCCAATTCCTAGGTTGGATATGTGGTATTGATCTTGTTGGTTCTCTTTGTATTGAGTACATGATCTTTTACTCGATTATTTCATGATGATGTTATATTACATTTGGATTTTGGCATAGTTTGATTAGTTATAGGTGCTCATTGTACTAGGAATCTTAGGTGAGGCTTGGAACCTTGTGTTGAGATGGATACTCTTGATGAGAATTATGAGGAGCCTACACCTTAGTTGGATGTGTGTTGAATATGGACATATGATGAGATTGTTCCTAGATGACCCATGATGACTTGGATATCTTGGAGGAGCGTTCTCATTCCTCACTCTTGATCAACTGAGTGGTTTATCACTTGATAGGTATTTCCCACTGTTACTTCAAATGCATTACTATTTATGTTTTTTTCTTATGCATATGGATCTTGAGCTATAGTTGTATAGTTTTAGAGGGTTTATTTGAGGAGTGTTGGAGTGTTTATTTCCTTATGCATTATGATTTCATTAATTTATGTTGAGTTTAGGAGATGGTATTGGGCTTATTCCCTTAAATTGGACATGTATTTGGTTTAATCTTCCTTATGCATTAGGATTTCATTCATTGATGTTAATTTTAGGAGATGGTATTGGGATTATTCCCATGAATTGGGCATGCATTTGGTTTAATCTTCCTTTCCATGTTGATTACAATGATATCACATTTTATTTGATATATTATACTGAATAGATGGGTGTTGTTGATGCTATTCTATTTGGTGTTTTATGGAGGAGAATATATATTTTTACAACTTAGCATTTACAGGTGTATGTAGAAGGACATACTATAAGTTTTGATTCACACTTTCTCTTTTTGGTCTTGATTATCTTCTTGGATATTTGGTTTCACATGGCATTGGTTATGAGGTCTAAGTTGGATCTATGCTGATCACTCGTTTGTGGTCATGTTTTGTCACTTGGTTCTTTGGGTGATGACATGAAAATTATTTTATCTCTTTCTTTTGTTGGGTTTGGAGAACAAGGGACAACTCTAGAGACTTGTGGTGAGAGTTATCATGCCCAAAGGTTGGGCAAAACACAATTACATATTTTTCTTCTACAGGATAGTATAACTACGTTTGAACAATACGAACCTCAAGGTTAACTGAGGGTTACATAACCAACCGAGAGTCTAAGTCCTAATGACAGTTAGTGAAATTCATAGCTGTCTAGTTTAACTAAGGAAAATACTTAGATAGTTAAAAGGGACGATTAGGTCCAAGATTGATTTTATCATTTAAACGACTTTTAATAATGAAATCAAAACTAATAATAATTTGAAATGATTACTTTTTAAAAAATTAACTAATTAACTCTCGTTAATTATTTATTTAAATAATGTTAGAGACTATCTAACCCCATTATATATTAATTTGATAAAACTACACCTGTAAAGGAATAACTCAAAAGGATAATTTTTACTAACATATTTAACTTAAATCCTCTAATCATTTAAATAATAAACTCACTTTAAATAATAATTTAAAGCTAATTAATTTAAATAATTTAACCTACAAAAATGCAATAATTACCTTTTTAATTAAATACTATCTCTTCAACTTCAAAGCATACTAATTTAGAAATCAATCTTAATTACATTGAAAAGAAATCAAAATGACAACCCTTCAAGAGTTTTCCTAAATCTTTAAAGTCAATAATTATAAAACTATTGCATTAAATCAAATCTTATCTTATTACTTTAATATTAATTAAGTGTTGTAATTATCTAAAACTTCTAATTAAGAAGTCAACAATTACAACTCTAATTCAAATTGCATACAATTTGAAATCCTAAATCAAATCGAAATAACTTACTATATTATTAAAGTGGGTTATAATCTGGAAACTTCTAACTAAAAAGTCAATAATAGCAACTAAAAATTAACTCAAATTTATATTTGAAGTCCATTTTCAATCAAATCTAAAATTTTAAAACTTATAAATATACCCTTAAAGTCTTAACTCTTTTGGGATAACCCTCTGGTTATTTCCCTTTTGGCTATTTATTTAAACTCAGTCCAAATATTGTTTTGAATATTTTCAATATGTAAATGCAAGTGTATGTTTTATTATATATTATAATTACCCTAACCCTATATGTTTTTAGGGTATGCAGAGAGGAGAGGGAGGCAAAGCAAGGCGACAATGTTTGAGTGGCTGGTGGTCATAGGAGGTGGCGCCGCTGCTGAAGGTAGGGTGGAACCAGGAGCGATCAAAGTCGACGGTGGGGTGACACGATAGTGGTGGACGGGGGAGATGGGAGGTGGGGCACTCGACCCGCCCCCATAAACACAGACCCAATTTTTTATTTTTTTTAAAACTTTGTTTTAATAAAAAGGATAGTTTGCAAGGTTAAAAGGAAAAGTGATTATATATATCAGAAGTTAAAATTTCATTCAACCAATAATGTTTTATATAATTAAAGAAAATATAAAACAAAGATATTTGTATTTCAACTAAATACAAAATGAAATACATATAAACATAAAAGTGCATTTGCAATAGTTTAGTTTATATTTATGTATAAATATATATATAAAATATTATTTGTTTAATGTTTATATATAAACATGTAATCTTTAAATTATATACGTGTCTAATTAAAACCAGATAACATAAATATGCCTTTATGAGTACACTATATTTACTATAGCTTTAAATAAGTTTTTAAACAACAATACCTTAAGATTATTTACATGTGGGTTAACTTTGTAAATATACCATCTCACATTTATATTGGAAAATAGATTTATAGATATATGTTGGAATTAATGGGAAGTAGCACTGAGAGGGGAGGGGTGAATCAATACCTCTAAAACTTTTAACACCTTATACAATTTATCATTAGTGATCATTCAATTCTGATTTACCAATCATTACTGTTATTCTTTCTTATGCATCTAATGTTTGTTCACAATCTTTAATAGTTTTCAATCATCCATAAAAACATTCATGAAATTGACAAACACATAACAAAAGATATGGTATCGCAGAAAACTCCTGTTAGGAAGTAAAAACTGTGGTGGGAATGACACCCACAAAACTTCACTATCTGCAAAATGGAAGGGAGTCGGTTAAGGCTTACAATTTGATCACTTCTGATGATCTACCATGTTAAGAGTATTAAGGTGGAGACCTGTTAAGATCTACTTTGTTAAGAGCTTTAGCAACATTGATTTAAGTGTGCACTCAGTTATGAGATTTACAATAGGACGGTTAAGCCCACCTTTCTTGAAAGGATTTCATTAGTGTA
>MU225553.1:1046968-1099739 GCA_018584345.1 Thuja plicata
CTAACCCTTCTCAACCCATTCACCCTTGCTAATCTAATCCTAATCCTAATTCTAGCCCTAACCCACTTCCTAATGTTGTCACATTCCATTAAGGAATGCTTAGCAACTCAACCCACTTGAGAAAGTCCACTTTCTCAAGCTTGACTTCCTCAAGGTCCACTTTTTAACTAAAAATCCTTCATGCTAGGTTGTATTTGTCACTGATTGTAGCATATTCTGAGGGCTTATATGTTACTAATCACACTCTTCCTAGTTAGCAGACAATAGGTTGATATTAGGTGGTTTTACATGCTTGTCTAACCGTTTTGAACTAATGCAATGACTTATTGAGTGTTTGTGTCTTTCTTAACAGGTTTCCAAATACACACACACATGTTATAGTATGATCCAAACTCTATCAAGAATTCAGTAGTAGCTATAGTACTAAAGGACAGTCTCCAACCTAGAATACAATCTAACCCCTATTCGACTCTTGGTAGCATGTGGCTAGCATAGAAAGATTTTCTAGTAACTGGAATATAACAATGGTATGTAAATACTTTACTGGATAATATAATAAAAAAGATACTATATTATGTTTTTATAGCATTTTATAAATGGAGTTGATCAAATTTTGCCTTATAAAAAAGAAAAATAAAATACATAAAAACCTAATTTTAGCCCAAGATATTCTGCAGCTACTTCTCCGCTCAATTCCCTTTTCTTCATGTTGCCTCTGGGCGTAGAAAGCATTCCTAGCTAACTTTGAGGAGGTTAATCTAACAACATTTTACATTATGGAATTCATAAATTTTTAAGATTTATTATAAGAAGAATGAAATAATGGCATAACTGTTGATATTCCCAAAATTAGCCCCTAAGAGAATTTTCAAAATTCATAATAGGCACCTTTTTAAAATTGGTAGAATATGAAGAGCCATAGAAATTCAACAGACTCACAATAAACCTATGGAATATGGAAGCGAAATCACTCTCCTCCATTTCATACTATATATATCCTATATATCATGCCAGATATATCAAAAATTAGATTTCCTCTAGCCTTTGTCAATATGTCAACCCCAATCAAACTTACCTATAACAGGAACCAAATTGGTTTTGCGGGAGATGTTATGATCAAACATCTTAAAATGGTTATGTTGGATAATCACTCTTTGATTCTCAGAGTAGTTTACCACATTTTAGGGCAAGAATTCCTAACAAATGATGATAGGTATAGAGTTTATATTGATATTACATCAATGTTTGTTGCTATAGTGCTACAATGGGGAACTGGGAAACATGATATCATGAGGCTATGTCATAGAATCTTCAAATGCAGATATCTTGGTAACCTGGATAAGAATCTCAAAAATGTTAAAGAAGACTTAACTATCTCTCATCCCTAATTCCTAGACACATCTAAAATTAATGGGAGACCTGTCCCTACCAAACCAATTGTACAATTTGATGATCTTACTGCTGCCAATGAAACAAAACCCATCATCAAGCAGAATATTGAATTCTTAATGATATATATGCACATTAAGAAACCAGCTATGGATCACTGGTTTTACAAGTACTAGCACATCGATGAGGTGGGTGATACCAATATGGATTGCTTCATTGAATCAGATTTAGAGAATCTAGTTTAAATTTGGCTAGAAGAAGGGGGACATAGAGAGAAAAAGAAACAAAGAATCTATGACTCAGAAGGCTCTAGAACACAGACAAGGAATTAATTCCAGTTTTTGACCTTTTTGTAAAATCTTTGTCATCTGACAGGTTATATTCTCTTGAATTTCATTTCATTTTTCTGTCATAATTTCAATAGCAAGGCTATAAGACAGGCTAAAATTTAAACCTTTTAGATCTCTAGGTCCTTCTTCCACTATTGATAAGGGATATTGCACATTTTTACAAAAGCTTATTCTACATATATTGATATATAAATATCTATATAAATTCATATATAGATATATAAACTAATATATATAAGGTATCTCTGCACTAGTACTGCACTTAAATACCAGAAAGGGCATCATTACATTCATAATAATAGAGCATTCTGTATCTACAATTGGCTTATGAAAGGTAAGCTACAGAGTAACTTTTCAAATATGAATAATGGTTTAATCCTGTTAGAACCTCCTTTTAATAGCCTTACTATAAGATTCCTAACGAATATTAAGCTCAAAGCATCTTTCAAACACGTATCACCTTCCCTTCTCAGCAGAACATGCAAGGAATTACCTATTTTAAGGTTTAAGGTCATGTTTATAACATAATGGTTCTTGGAGTAGTATTATTGCTAGATATCTCGAGAAGTTCCTCCCAGCTGATTTTTTAACTCTCTGCAAGGCATATTCAGACTATTAGCTATAATTTATGATTAAACAAAGGATGTATGTTTGTGGATCTCTTATCTAAAGTCTGTTAGGAATAAAAATCCACAAGACAACTGAGAGAGGGGGGGGGGGGGTGNGATCTCTTATCTAAAGTCTGTTAGGAATAAAAATCCACAAGACAACTGAGAGAGGGGGGGGGGGTGTGAATTAGTCTTAATATAGATTATTAAAATTTAAAATTTATAAACCAAATCTACAAATGCAAATGATAACACAGTAAATGCCAACACCATAACACAATATTTGTTGTTGAGGAAACCCTGTTAAAGGTAAAACCCCGATGGGAATTAACACCAAAAAATAATGTACTGAGAGTATAATATCCCTCTTAAAAGATATTAGCCGTATTAGGAGCTTGTTACAACATTATAGTACACAGTCCCTATTAGGAGACAGACCCTATTAGGAGTCAAAGAAAATAGTAGGCTTACTGCAAAGGCACACTGCCCAAAGAAGGTTTAAGCCACCCTCAAGGATTTACAATACGAATCAAGTGTATAAAGAAACTACACATTCCAGTGAACTGTCTGATACCAACTGTCTTTTCTTGGTCAGTTCCAATGAAGTATCAACTGTGCTCTATATCCAACAGTCGAAAAAATTCACAGCTTCCACACATATCTGTCCTTTTATTCTCTATCACATCTTCTCCACAAGAAAATATCATTCATATATACCCTCTTACAATAATTCATTAGGTTGGCTAATTAAGCTTTCCTAATACATAATTAACTAGGTCAGCCAATTAAGGCATTCCATCATACAAATAATTACATAACCCCTTGCTAAGATACAAACGGTATCTATAACAAGTATACATCATTTACAATCCATCACATATACTTCTAGATCCGCAATTAATGCTCACAATTAATTTCACACGCTACATGTCTGAGTCGGCCAGGAAATAGGTCTTCTTCAGAATACACGCCATAGATGACATCACCAGTATTGAAACAAAAATAAAACTCAACCCATTACTCTACCATATGTCAACTATCCACTAGTAATCTTGCATGTTCTGAAATATCTTCACCCAAAAGATATATCCAAAACACAGAGACCTTCTCTGTCCAGAATCATAGTTACAGTCCAGAAAACCAGTCTTCACCAAATCAACTGTAACATCCATAGTATGCAACATAAAGCCAAGTGACCTTAGCAATAAGGTCAACATACATCCTTTTGCATAAATCCAACTTCGATCATTCTGAAACATCCGTACAGTGTCTGTACACTCTTTCTAGTTAAGTAGCCAGTTTGTCTTCTTCACATAAAAATATGTTGACATCAGTGACAAAACATGAATATCAACAACATGATCAGTAACCAAAAATAATATCATCCAACAATCTCCTCCTTTTGCATTGATGGCAACATATGGGGAAATCCATATGCATCAACCCAAAATTACTCTCTCTCAATACAATCTTCTCAATATCCTCAACACAAATCTCCCCAAAATAGTAGGGATTTTCACATAGATTCCTTCCCCCTTTGGAAGCAATGGAAAAGGGTGCCATAACTCATCTATAGTCTTTCTCAAATCTTCATGTTCAATCAACTAGGTTCAAGATCACCCAAATGTACTCCATAGTATTCTCCTGCGATCACTCCCTCTAAGGAGTAGATCCATACATTAAGTCCAGAGAATGATATAGCTCTGAGATCCTCTGGACTGATGCACAACTGCGTAATTTTAGTTACCACTGGGAGGGACCATCACCCCAAGCATGCCTCTGAGATATTCAAAAGCATATTTTGGAAAATATTTAGTAAATATATCTTCTATCTGTTTCTTGGTGCTAATATACTCTAGTTTAATCTCTTTATCTGCTACCTTCTCCCTCAAGAAATGATACTTAATAAAAATATGTTTAGTCTTTGAATGCATTACAAGATTCTTTGACATATTCACTGTGTTGGTGTTATCACAATGGATAATCACTGATTCTTTGAAAATTATTCCAATGTCCTTCAACATTTGTTTCATCCAAACAACTTGTGTACAGTTTATTGCAGCAACAACATACTCTGACTCAACAGTAGATTGAGCAGTATAGTTCCGCTTCTTGCTCAACCAAGAAACCAACCTTTTCCCAAGGAAAAATGCACCACCACTTGTACTCTTCCTATCATCCACATTACCTGCCCAATCAACATCAGTAAAAGCCTGAAAAGTAAAATCATCAGATTTTTCATACCATAATCCATATTCTACTGTCCCTTTCAAATATCTGAAAATTATTTTCACAGCAACAAAATGTGTCTCTTTAGGATCTGCCTAATATCTAGCCACAATTCCAACTGCATTGGTAATATCTGGTCTAGTGTGTGTTAGATATTGTAGACCTCCAATCATTGATCTGTACTTAGTCTAAACAACACTTTGAGTCTCATCACTTTTAGTTAGTTTGTTTCCTGTCACCATGGGTGTTCCAATAGGTTTACAATCTTCCATTCTAAACTTCTTCAACATTTCCTTAAGATACTTGGTTTGAGATATAAAAATTCCATTCTTACTCTGATTAATTTGCAAACCAAGAAAAAATTTCATCTCACCAATTATTGACATTTTAAAATAATTCTCCATTTATTTAGTAAAATTCTTACTCATTTTATCATTGCCTCCAAAAATGATATCATCAACAAAAACTTATATAATTAAGATTCCATCTTCATCAGTTCTTAAATACAAATTATTGTGTGCATTACATTTTTTGAAACCAAGACGAAGTAGATGTTTATCCAGTCTTGCATACCATGCCCTTGGTGCTTGTTTCAGTCCATACAGTGCCTTCTTTAGTCTGCAAACCATGTTTTCATCATCTGTCAAAGGAAAACCATCAGGTTGCTCAATGTACACTTCTTCTAGATCACCATTCAAGAATACTGACTTCACATCCATCTGATACACTTTAAAGTCTTTATGTGTAGCATAATCAAGGATTAGTCTCACAACTTCCAATCTAGCAACATGTGCAAATGTTTCTTCATAGTCTATGCCTTCTTGTTGTGAATAGCCTTTACATACCATTCTATCCTTATTTCTCACCACTGTTCCTTCCTCATCCATTTTGTTTCTGAAAACCCATTTAGTGCCAATCACATTTTTGTTCTTAGGTCTTGGCACCAATTCCCAAGTATTGTTTTTCTTTATTTGTTCTAGTTCTTCTTCCATGGATTTAGTCTAGGATCCATATCTACATGCTTCATTAGTAGTATTTGGTTCAAATTGAGAAATCAAACAAATTTTATCTCTAGCTTTGGATCTAGTGACCATCCGTTTTTTTGCATCACCAATAATTTGATCTTCAGGATGGTTCTTGATGTAACACTAGTCTTGATTTTCCCTAGCGTCATCTAGGGTCTCCTAGGTGAATCTAATAACATAATAGGTTTCTTCAACTAACCCTATTCTCCTTAGGATTATCCTCACAAGATCCTACTCCTTTCAACTAGTGAACATGAACAATGTAGAACACAAACTCACCATAGCTCTTCCTAGGCTTCCAATGGACTTTCTTGCTCCACCTACACAAACTGATCCAAATGGATTCCAAACTCTTACATATGGAAAGGTAGTCTCCAAGATATTTTATTGGACCAATTACAATGTCCACAAACTTCTTTTGGATTGAAACCCTAAACGAGTTCCAAAATCTAAGCCAATTTCACCGAAAAGAGGGCTACTAGCATTAGGCCTAATTAGGCTCCTTTTATGCAATAACTTGTTAAAATCCTTAACACACCAGGAAAATCATACCATATACTAATTCCCTTTATAAAGAACCTAAGGATTTTCTAGGTCTTGGCTCCCAGAGGTGTTCGTACAGTACCTCCTATAAACATGCCTAAAATTCAGGGTTTTAGGTCCTTTTCACTGTTTGCTCAAGAAATTGATTTTCTTGGCTAGCAAATCTTCACACCCAAAATTATCCTCCAAGTTGGGGTTATTTCACTTAACCTAATACATCTCCACAATCCTTGATTAAAGCAATGAATACTTTAAATCTTTCCAAATTTCTCTGAAACTGTTAGTGACCCCTAGCCATGCATCACTGGCTCACCTAGGGCATCACCTTATAAATAGCTTCCATGCTTTCCTGGGCCCCTCCTTCACTATACATAATGTAAATGGAGTCACCTTCCATATACAAATGGCCCATGCAAGTTCCATGGTGGAAAATGGATCTATGACTCCATTTGCACACACTGCCTTATTCAGGCCAATGACTGGACAAAAACTTAAAGAATTTACAAAAAGCAACTAAAACTATTAAAACTAGAACAATAACACCACAAAAAGTCTAAGAAAAATATAAATTAACATAAACAAGGATTACAGTATATGGTTCAATCCATTTCAATACCAAATGCTCACAAATTACACAAATTGCAACTGTTATTCAATTCTACAGTCCGTACACACTCCAACACAAACTTTCCAACCCTTGCAAGTGAATGAGGATAACCTTATGTAGTTGAACAAGGAACTAAAACACCGGTTTCAGAAAGTTAAGGAACTAATTCCATTGAAGTTGCAATCTTGCAACCAATGTTGTCAATGTTGTCAATGACAACATTGACAACTTTTGCAACTTTTTGGATATGCTATCCAAACTTGGTCAAAAGTTGTCCAAACTTACCCAAATCACTAATTAAGGTGTAAAAACATGAAATAGGACCTTTACTCCCTTTCTTGGCCAAATTTGGCACTAAAATCACAAAACACCCTAATTAACCTAGATGGAATCAAAGGTCACTAAGGACCTAATTAGGCATCCTCACACTTTACACACTACACACTAGGACCTACATGTCCCCTTATTAAGCTAGTGGTTTGGCTAGAAGCACTACAAGAAAAAACATCAAAGAAGCCCTAGGGTACATTTCATAATTATCCCTACCTAGGTGCTCCTGTAGCATACTCCCCCACAAGGAAAATATATGTTACTCCTGTAGACAATATATCCTTTGAAATGCCCACCTTCTTGAAGTTTTCCTCTGCAATCCACGAGGCCTTTGACTCTAGTCTATCCTTCCACTAAATTAGGTGTTCCATGTAGACTTTATGCCTTGTAGTCTTCTTAACCCTGGAGTCTAGAACTTTGTCAGCTACCATCTATGGTTTGGGAGGCAATACAGTAGCCTCAACATCCCCACTGATTCCTTGAATGCCCTGACTGATCTCATCTATCTTGCCTGTGAACTGGATTAAGTCTTGCACATTGAACACCAAAGATATGCTCAAGTCTGATGGCAAGTCTATCTTATAGGTATTAGCCCCATATTTGGATAGGATTTTTCAAGGTCCCACCCTTTTCATCTGAATCTTGGTAGGGACACCTTTCTATAGCCTTGACTTGTTCAAATGAACCATCACATAGTCACCCACTTCAAACTGAACATCTCTCCTCTTTTCATCAACTTTTACCTTCAACTTTTGTTGACTGTCTTGGATTTTCTTCTTGACTTGTTCTTGTATCTCCTTCATAGTATGGGTGAAGTCCTTAGCATGTATACTTATGTACTCCATACCTCCAAGATCCCTAAGCTCACAAACACCCCTTGGGTGTATCCCATAAACAACCTCAAATGGGATTCTTCTTGTCATTCTGTTCTTACTGTCATTGTAAGCATATTATTCTTGGGGAATAACCACATCCCAAGTCTACCCATACTCCTTAGTTAGGCATGTCAATAGGTTACCCAACACCCTATTCACCACCTAAATTTTTCCATTAGTCTGAGGGTGGTAGGCTAAACCAAAAGATAGATTGGTACCCAATCTAGTCCATAATGTCCTCCAAAAATGGCTCATAAATTTTACATCCCTATCTGATACTATGCTCAAAGGAAGACCAAGGATCCTCAAAATCTCCTTAAAGAAAAAATAGGCTATGTGGATAGCATCATTAGTAGTCTTAGATGGAATTAAATTTCTCATTTTACTAAATCTATCAACAAATACATAAATGCTATCATACCCTTGCTTGGTTTTGGGTAGAACTACTATGAAGTCCATGCTCACACACTCCCATCACTGGTTAGGGATTGGTAAAGGCTGATATAAGCCTGTATTATTGATTCCTCCTTTAGCCTTCATGCATACAACACACTGTTCCACATACTTGGTAATATATTTGACCAACTTTGGCCAATGGTAGAATCTTTGCACAAGCTCCAAGGTTTTGTTCATACCAAAATGACCACTTAGAGACCCATTATGTTTCTCCTATATGAGATTCATTCTCATAGAGCCTCTTGGCACACATAACTGATTACCCCTAAATAGAAATCCATTCTGCAAAGTAAACTCTGAGAATTTTCTTTGGAAATGGTTCTAAAAGTCAACACATACCTTGTATGCTTCCCCAAAGTCCTCATCTGCCATGTACAACTCTCTGAAACTATCAATGCCTATGCTATTCAACTAGACTTATTGGACTATCAACAACCTCCTGCTTAAGGCATCTGCAACCTTATTGAGCTGTCCCTTCTTGTGCTTAATATTAAAGGTGAATGCTTGCAAGTACTCCATCCATTTCAAATGCCTATTGCTTAGATTCTCCTGAGTATTTATGTAGCTAAGAGCTTGGTTGTCAATAAATACCAAAAACTCTTTAGGCAATAGATAATGCCTCCATTTTATAAGGTATTGAACTAAAGCATATAGTTCTAGGTCATAAGATGAGTATTTCTTCTTAGCCTCATTCAATTTCTTGCTAGAGAAGGCAATTGGTCTACCTTCTTGACTCAATACACCCCCCACTGCTATTCCACTAGCATCACACTCAATAGTGAACAATTTCTCAAAGCTTGGTAATTGGAGGATGGGTTGAGTAGCTACTTCTTTCTTCAACAAATCAAAGGATTTCTTTGCTTCTACAGTCCATTTAAACTTAGATTTGACCCCCCCTTTGATAGTATCTAATAAAGGAGCACAAATCCCAAAGTTTCTGATAAACTTTCTATAAAACTGTGATAAGCCATGGAAACTTCTTACCTCAGTGGCTATGGTAGGTGGAGGCCAGTTTAGGATAGCAGCAACCTTGACTTGGTCCATCTTCAAAGACCCTTTGGAAACTACAAAGCCCAAATAAACTAGTTCTTGATTGAAAAACTCACACTTTTCAAGGTTGATAGCCAATTTCTCTTCATGCAATCTCTTCAATACTACTTCTACATGTCTAATATGCTCCTCCTTTGTCTTTTTAAATATTACTATATCATCAAGATATACAACTAAAAATTTCCCTGTGAATTCCTTGAGCACTTCATTCATGAGCCTCATGAATGTGCTCGGAGCATTTGAGAGACCAAGTGGCATCACAAGCCATTCATATAACCCATCTGTGGTCTTGAATGTCATTTTCCATTCATCCCCTTCTTTCACCCTGATTTGGTGATACCCACTCTTCAAGTCCAACTTGGTAAAGTACATTGCCCCTCCAAGGAAATCCATAAGATCCTCTATCCTAGGTATAGGGAACCTATACCTTATTGTGATTCTGTTTATGGCCCTTGAATCTATGCAAAGTCTCCATTTTCCTCCCTTCTTGGATGCCAACACAACCGGGACTGCACAAGGGCTTATACTCTTCTTGATCAAGCCTTGATCCAAGAGTTCTTGCACTTGTCTTGCTACCTCCAAATTTTGATAAGGAGTAAGCTTGTATGCTGCCTTATTGGGAAGAAATGCACCAGGCACAAAGTCTATTTGGTGACTTATTACCCTCTTAGGTGGTAGGGTTGCAGGAGTGCCATCACTCACTATGTCTTTGTACTTCAAAAGAAGTTCTTGTACCTCTGGTGGTAATGGATCCTTAACTAGTTTTTCTTCATCCTTAGGTCTAATCACAATAGCATACCCTTCACTCTCATCCTCCTTGATATCCTTCACAAACTCCTTTCCACTACACAACATGATGACATTAGGAGTTTTGGACTGTGGCTCTTCATCTTCTAGTAAAGATTGAATCTTGAAAGTTTTACCTCCTTTCTTCAATGTGATGAAATTCTCCTTGCCATCATACACTACCCCATTATCAAATTACCAAGGCCTTCATAATAGAAAATGGAAAGCATCCATTGGTAGGATGTCACAAAGTAGCTTATCCTTGTACCCTGCTATTGAAAACTCCACCCATGTTTGCTCATTTACCAATACACTTTGGCCTTTGTTGAGCCATGTTACCTTATAGGGATTTACATGGGGTATTTTAGCTAGCTTGAGTTTCACTACTACCTCCTCTAAGAAGATATTATCTGTGGAGCCAGAGTCCACAATTACTTTACAAACCTTGCCAAGGATTTTACATCGGATTCTAAATAAATCCCTCCTATGCTAGGGCTCATCCTTGATTGGTTGCCTTATTAGTACTCTCCTGAACATCAATTTCTCACCCATATTTGAATCTAGATGGTTAATCTCAGGTGCCTTGACACTTGAAGTGTCCTTATGAGCATATGCTACCCTTTTGTCACTATTTTCTGCAAGAGGCTTGTTAGGACATCTTTAGGCTGGATGACCTAATTACCCACAATAATAGCACTTCATGGTTGCAAATTAAGAACTATTCCTACCTCCTCTTCCTCTTCTAGGACCCCTATGATTACCCCTGCCTCTATTATAGCCCCCTCTTGAACTACTTTCAGTATGCTTCTCTGTCAACTTGTTCTCACCTTGTGACCTTTGCTCACTACCTTTGCCTTGGTAGCCTCCCCTTTGACCCATTTGGTCTCTTCTTCTACCTCTGTTATTCTTGAAGCTAGAGTCACCTTTCTTCTTGTTATTCTCCTCCACTCTTATGGCTAATTGATGACACTTCTGGATTGTAGTTGGTGTCCATAGGCTAATCTCCTCTTGGATCTTCCATTTCAATCCACCCAAGTATCTAGCCACTTTAATTGACTCATCTTCTTGTAGTTTAGACCTTAGACACAATCTCTGGAATCCCTCAGTGTATGAGGCCACATATAGGTCTTTTTGTTTCAAGTGATGTCTCTTTCTATGAATTTGGATTTCATAATCCTTAGGGAGATAATTCTCCTCCAGCTTGGTCACCATTGTATTCCAATTTTCTATGGGTTGCTTCCTCATTCTTACCCTCTCATCCTGAAGGTATTTTCACCAAGTCAAAGCTAACCCTTTGAGTCTACACTTGGCCACCTTGAGAATTTGGGCTTTAGTCACACCCTTACATTCAAAATGGTTTTCCATTCCCTCTATCCAATCCATGACTGCTTCAATATCCATCTTTCCACTAAAAAAATGGATTCCTTCTAATGCTTTGATGGCCTTCAAGAATGGATCTTCATTCAAGACATGGTCTAGTTCAAGAATGATGTCTTCCTCAACAACCTTCTTTCTGCTATCACTACTTTCCACCCCTTCTCTTCTTCTAGCTGCTTCATTAGCAACTTCCTCTAGCCTTAACTTCATGCCTTCTAAGCCTTCTTTAAGGAGTCGGTTTCTCTCCTTTTTCTCATCGACTTCCTTAGGTAAGTCTACATTTGTCACCATATTTGACTCTCCTACTGATTCATGAGTAGCTGCAGACATACACTATTGGGAAGTTGACTCCTAGGGAGTATATGTCTTATTTTGTGTTGTCATTATGGAAACAAAGTCATTTAAAGTTTTGATAGTTAACTATGAAGTGAAAATTGACTAAGTGTAGAAGACAGAACAAAGCAGTGACTTGTAGTCGATCAAGGCATCCGTACATGTGCATACGACAACCTAAGGATATGCGTGTTTAGACTTAATCTCTATGGTATGTTATTATGCTTACCCTATACACGCATGGTACATAATAGCAGCACAAACAAGTTACAAAAAGAACAAGTTCACCAGCAGTCCATAATACAGAGTATGAAGCCGACTTCATTGTTTTGATTAGCGTGTAATCTTTTGTTATGTAAAGGCTAAGCACCTATTGTAATAAGTTTGTAAGAATGTATTAAACATTGTTGTAAACACACTAAAGCCAATTTGTTTGGAAGTGTTGTGTATTATGTTTTTGGGCCGACTAAGGTCTTGTTTGTAGTCGCGTCTATTCAAGCATAAAGATATATATATATATATATATATATATATATATATATATATATGTAATGCAAAGATACATTTGAAGTGTCATAAAATTAGTTAGACAAGATGTATAGAAGAGCAGTATGAAGATATTAGTATGAGATAGATCTCTTAAATAAGTTAAGAGCATAAGTGCATAACTGGAACTGATCAGACATCTGTGTCACATACAAAAGTTCATCTTTGGATATAGTGTATATCTATTCTCAGGAGGTTGTAGCCTTATTTCTCTTTGAGTAGTTTTCTCTTGGATAGTGAGTCCTCACCCCTAATAGGGTTGTTTGTAAAATACTCCTAACAAGGTCAGAACCTTAACCAGGTCATTGTACTCACATTGTAAAGACTGCTTCTAACAGGGAAAAGGAACTTTAACAGGTTCATTATACTAGTACAATATTTGTGGGTACTAATTCCCACCGGGGTTTTCCTCTAATCAGGTTTCCCCATAATAATATCAAGTGTTATGTGATCTTGTGTTAAGCTTCATTGGATGTATATTTGATTTATGTTTAAGTTGCCAAATTTGAATAATTAGCTAAACACTGATTCACCCCCCCTCTCATTATTTCCAACAATTGGTATCAGAGCCTGGTCCTCAGAGAGAAAAGTTTAACCACTTTAGGAGATCATGGATTCAACAAAAGTCAAACATCTAAAAAATAATCTTGATGCAGCCCTTGAAGATCTAGACAGATCCGAGGAAGAAAATGAAGAACTCAAACTAAAATTTGATGGCTCACAAATGCTTATCAAGAAACTAAGGAAAGAACTAAAAGATTGCTCCACAAATGATTTGAAATTGAATGAAGAGAACAAGTCTCTGAAAGATAAGATAGAAGAATTGAGTGATCAGTTAACTGATAACTAAATAGCTATTGAAGAGAAGAACAAAGAAAACAAATAGTTGGATGAAGAACTTATGCAAGCCAATATGAAAATCCTGGAATTGGAAAATATCAAGAACAAAATTGAATCTGAATTTTAGGAGAAAAAGACAAGATTGATAAACTACATACAAGCTCTGATCTGATTCAGTCACAGATCTATGCACAAAAGATAAAAGGTGACACCACTGGTATGGGATACAGTTTAGCTCAAATTGAGATCAACTCATCACAAGAAAGAAAGAAAGCTCTAACAGAATCTTTAAAAGAAAAGAAAAATGAAAAGCATGAAGAGACTAAAGCAGAAGATAAGCACAAGGAAGTCAACCATACTTTCTATACCTGTAACAAGCATGGAAACTTGGCAAGAGATTGTAATAATGTAAGACCCTTAAATGGTTACTGTTACTCCTATAATAAGTTTGGTCATAGGGCTATTCATTGCAGAACAAATCAAAGAAATCAGCCACAACTGAACCAAAGGAATCAAACTCAATTCAATCAGAGAAATCAACCTCAAAGAAACTTGCAGAACATTACAATGCAACATGATGAATAACAACACCAGACCTCCTATCATCTATCACTCATGTGGAAAAGCTGGACATATCTCAAGGTTTTGCAGATCAAGAACAAAAGGACAAGAGAATCCCAAGAAGTCTCTGTTTGAATTAGAATCAGGAGAAGTCAAGTTTGTGGAAGCCAAAGCTAACTAAGATAAAATATGGGTTGAATTAAAGAAGGACATTGAAGAGAACAAGGTAGAAGATGCATCCTCAGTGGATGCACCTTCTACTTCTGAATAGTTGACCCTCATGGTCTTAGGGGGAGCTATTCTAGATCTGAACCCCTGCGTGGCTGGTATACTCACCTCTAAGTATGCGCCTATGGATTCATGCATGAAATAAAAAATTGAGGTTGTATGCATTCAAACATAGCCTTTAGTTCATTCAAAACAAAGTTTGAAATTCTCTCTGTAAACCGCTTTATGACAACGCACATTAAATGCAATTGATCTTTATATAAATTGGAAAAAGATCTTAAAATAGCTTCACTTTGCATTTGAGATTGAGGCATTCAGAAAGAAGATAAGCATCGAGAATCAAAGGACTACAGCTTGAAGGATTAGTTGGTTTGTAAATGGATTACATTTGGAACGGAACCCTAGCAGTCACGTCATTTCAGAATCATCGTGAAACCCTACTTGCAAGTAAGTATGGCAACCCTGTTGTATTCGACATTTCTGAGAGGAAGAGATTTGTTTTTAAGAAGCATCCATTCAAGTCCATACTGGATGATGTTGAAGGAGAATTCTCTAGGACTCCTTTTGGAGTCATACATGTAGAAGACATCCACGCATATGTTTACTGCAAGAAGGAAATAGTTGGAGACAACAACATTGCATCTCTCATGGGTTCTATGATGAAACAAGATTATACATTCAAGGATGAATATGTGCATCTCATTGATAAACCTATCTTTGAGTATTCCAATGTGCATGAGTTCTATGAGCCAGAATGGGTGAAGATATTACTGAGCAGGATACATGATGATCTATACTGGATAGGTGAGGTTCTTGTCTACATCATTGCTAATCTAATTCATGAGATGACTGGACTACCCAAGACTGGACCAATTCTTCCAACTAGTAAAGATGTTAAGAAACAAGTTGAGCAAGCATGCTTATCCAGGAGTGATAGGTGCGGTATGAAAATTTATCCCATCAAGGAAGATGACATAAAGCTAGTTACCATGATACTAGGTTATAAATTTCAGCATGCAAGTAGACTAAAAAATGTATCTACAACCACTATCTTAGCAACAATAAAAATGGTAAAAGACAATACTCAGTACAACCTATGTGAGATATTGCGCGCTCAATTGATTGAAAACATCCAAGCTATCAAGCATGACAAGAGAAAGATATTCAGGTTTGGTTCACTGATTATATATCTCTACTTCCACATAGTAGGAAAGGTTGTAAATCTCTACCTAGATAGAAGCAAACCCACTATGTCACAAATTTCACTAAAAGCCACATCGGAGAGTAGTGTGAAGGATTATATGGACATAAACATCAAGAAATTTAGGATCAAGATGCAGAAAAGGTTCAGGATACCTAAGAAAATAGTCGAGAAGTACAAATACACCATATACTTTATGGTGGAGACTGACTATACTTGCATGGAGGCAGTTGAGCCCAGGATGAAATGGATTCACCCTCTTGGTTATGAAGTTGAAGAACATGTTTTGGAAGGTTATGCACAAGTCCTCTTATCAGTGCCCAAGGATCCCAATGAACCTAGATGGGGTACTTATAGAGAAAAGAAAAATCAAGTTGATTCTGTCTTATACAACGCTGAGAACAAAAGGAAGGCATCTAGGATTACCTCAAATATCCTAAAAGTTCATGGTGTTACACAAGAAGATCTTGACAAAGCTAGAGAAGCCAAGATAGCCAAAGAACTTTAGAAGACTCCCACAGAAGTAAAAATAGAAAAGAATGATGATATGCCCAAGAAGAAGAAGAAGAAATCAAATGAAGATACATCTGCACCATCAACCACCATTAATCTAGATGCATCTCCACCATCAGTACCTAGCAAGAAGTATAGAGGAAGGAAGCAAGCGCCCACTAGTCATCCATCCTTAAGAACTACAAGGAGCAAGGTAAAGAACATACAAGCTCCTCCTGAGGTAGGTTTTAGACCTAGTCTTAATGTATTAAGGAACAAAATTGTCAGTGAAGGAAGACTAGAGTCTCTCAAGAATATATATGAAAAATATCAAGAGATAGACAAATCAGAGATTCATTCTATGATCATCTCTCATATGATTAAGTTCGAAAGGACTATATTGGAACTTAAGACTGTCATACCAGACAAGGTATAGAATATACTTGATATGTTGAAGAGGCAAGAAATTGAAGAGGATAAGAGAAGAAACATTGGATAGTCTTCTCCCGGTGTGCTCACATGATGAGAAAGTCATTTTGTTGGATTTAGTAAAGCCGCACCTAAGAACCAAAACAAGAATTCTTTATATCATGAACAAGGAGTATGATCTGGTTGGTGAAGAGACTCATAAGGAATTTGAGCAGGTATTTCTAGATAGACATATGTATCCATCAACAATTTCTACAGCTAAGGCAACTCCAATTCCTCCTAAACAGGTTGCAGAACCAGTAATTCAGAATGCACCTAAGACAGGTCCACAGGTTTCAGTTCCCTCAGTCTCAATAGCCTTTGATACAACAAAAGATTTAGGAGATACTATAGTGATTGATGATATCAAGATATCTATGACCACTTCTGATAATGATATGGATAAAGTTGAAAAAGCATTTGTAAACTCGAAAGAGATAGAGAAGGCATGCACAAATGATACATCTTTGCAACAAGATAAAGTTCCCTCTTTAGATTCAACAGATTTGAACAAAGAGAAAGATAATCAAAACAATGAGATACCAGTCATGGAGATCCCAGTTAAATTGAATGCATGGATACTAGTTAGAATACCATATTCACACCATCCATTCAACCACCCACCTCATTGTTGTTAAGTTTAACTC
Organism: Thuja plicata; assembly: GCA_018584345.1. Classification (NCBI taxonomy): domain Eukaryota; kingdom Viridiplantae; phylum Streptophyta; class Pinopsida; order Cupressales; family Cupressaceae; genus Thuja; species Thuja plicata. The sequence continues at coordinate 1,063,910 of MU225553.1, forward strand.
CTGACTCAGCAAGTCTGGATGCTTGGGGAGAAGAAGACCCGATCAAGATCAGTGTCTTAGCCATGGAAAAGGCCAAAGAGAAATAGGTTACAAGGAATCCTCTTTTCTTGGAATCAGTAAACATTCTGAATGACCTAGTACATGCGGATAAGAAAGTAGCAAAAATTTAGTCAGTTGATGATGTAGACAGTATACTAACGAGCTTCAAAGCACATTTTACAAGCTTAGTAGACTCAACTACTAGAATTGCAAAAGAAGAGTACAAAAAGGAAAGGTTGAATGAACTGGTTAATAATTTTTCTTTACATTTAAAATCATTGAAGATTGGTTAGTCTATGTTGAAAGAGTTGGCAACTAAAGGCAGAAAAGTAATAGCCAACTGCATGGATAGGGTGAAATCGACCTCTAAACATATCAAGAAGATTGAGGAGGTAGATATCTTGGTTGAAAGTATTAGGAAATCAGTCAAGACATCCACGCAAGACATGAACATCTACAAAAGTATCTATCAAGGTCAGCTTGACAAGATAGAAAAAGCCAAAATGGAGATCAATAAGATAAGGACCCGACAGACTCAGTTGAGAAATGCACTTGTGCCCTCCTTAGCAGTTCTGGATGAGAACATCAAATAGATTGATGCCACTATTGTCACATATGATCAAGGTCCCTGCATGGACCTGATAAAAATGGAGAAGCTCACTTATGCTCTATGCGCCCATCTCCAGACAGTTGATGCAATGAAGGCATTCTAGCAGCAAGAAATAAAGAGTCTTTAGCTTGTATATCCAGATGTATATATGCAGTAAGTATCTAGAGAATTAAAATTTTGACACCTTTGTCATTAATGTCAAAGGGGGAGTAATATACAAGGAATATGTGTAGTATATATTATAAAGTATAATGATATACAGTTTTTGGGTGTTAGTCAATTTTGAGTAACTTGGCCACATTCCTTTGTTGCCATTAATGAAAAAGGGGGAGATTGTTGGAAAATTGACTCCCATGGAGTATATGGCTTATTTTGTGTTGTCATTATGGCAACAAATTCATATGAAGTTTTGATAGTTAACTATGAAGTGAAAATTGACTAAGTGTAGAAGACAGAACAAAATAGTGACTTGCAGTCGATCAAGGCATCCGTGCACATGCGTATGACCACCTAAGGATATGCACATTCAGACTTAAGCTCTATGGTATTTTATTATTCTTACCCTATACACGCATGGTATGAAATAGTAGTATAGACAAGTTATAGAAAGAACAAGTTCACCAGCAGTCCAGAATACAGAGTATGAAGCCGACTTCATTGTTTTGATTAGCATGTAATGTTTTGTCATGTAAAGGCTAAGTGCCTATTGTAATAAGTTTGTAAGAATGTATTAAACATTTTTGTAAACACGCTTAAGCCAATTTTTTTGGAAGCATTGTGTATTATATTTTTGGGCCGACTAAGGTCTTGTTTGTAGTCACGTCTATTCAGGCATAAAGATATATATGTAATGCAAAGATACATTTGAAGTGTCATCAAATTAGTTAGAGAAGATGTATAGTAGAGAAATATGAAGATATTAGTATGAGATAGAGCCCTTAAATAAGTTAAGAGCATACGCGCATAACTGGAACTGATTAGACATCTGTGTCACATACAATAGTTCATCTTTGGATATAGTGTATATCTATTCTCAGGAGGTTGTAGCCTTCTTTCTCTTTGAGTAGTGAGCTCTTGGACAATGATTCCTCACCCCTAATAGGGTTATTTGTAAAAGAATCCTAACAGGGTCAGACCCTTAACTAGGTCATTGTACTTGCATTGTAAAGACTGCTTCTAACAGGGCAAAGGAACTTTAACAGTTTCATTATACTAGTACAATATTTGTGGGTACTAATTCCCACCAGGGTTTTCCTCTAATCAAGTTTCCCCATAATCATATCAAGTGTTATGTGTTCTTGTGTTAAGCTTAATTGGATGTATATTTGATTTATGTTTAAGTTGCTGAATTTGAATAATTAGCTAAACAATGATTCACCCCCCCTCTTAGTGTTTCCAACAAAATTAACTCAGTAGACAAATATTAAATGCGTACAAATGTTGGCCCAAATCTCATACAAATAGGCTTAAACTATTTACATCAAAGTTTGAATTAATCCTGACATGTATGCAAAAACTATTCTGCTTGGCACTAAACATCTCTATCGCTTGGCACTTAATATTCTACTTGGCTTGACATGATGTAACTCAGCAACCTGAAACTTGCTCGACAATGTTTCTCAGACTTGAATGTTTAGCTCGGCCACAGTGATAACCAACTAAAACTACCTAAGTAAATGACTAAGTGTGGGTCACTAATCATCAACAAAACTTAGGGATTAATAATCTCCCCCTTTGATATTAGTGGCACAAACACACTTATCATTATAATTCATTCCATCCAAAATGTTTCCTAAGTACATACTGTACTCCCCCTAGGAATGTACATCATACTACATACAAAAATTTACATAGTATTTATGCCTTCAAAAAAAAAATATTTACATGGATACATGTACTGATATCCTTATGCTGTATCCTTGTCGGTCTTGTCAGATTCCCCCTTATTTTTGTCACTGATTGCAGGTGGGGTCAAGTTATACTTGTCCAAACACTATTTATGAAGTTGTAAGGTGGACACAAATGCAGAGTCCCAACTATCCTTGACAAACTTCATAACCTCTATTTTCACTTCTAGCTCGGCAGCTAGACTTACTAAACTTTTTGCAGTGGAGAGATGAGAATCTCTCTTAACGAATTCATTTGCAGATGAAATTTCTTTCTGAATGACCTCCAAATGAGGTATCAAACTTGTCTGAATAGTAATCAATTTGGTCCTGATTTGACCATCTTCAGCCATGAGCTCGGCTATCCTACTTTGTACATAAGTCAAGCTGTTAAAATGTAAGGAGCTAGTGCTAGCATCCATACTCAATGAACTTCCAGTTGACTTGAGGTCTAGTTGCAATTTCTCTAAAGCCTGTAGATTATCCTTTGTGAAGAATTCAACATCATATAACCTCTTATACAAAGAATAAACATTTGTTTTAACTCCCTCTAAAATTTCTAACAGAGAAGAAAGTTTGACTTGTTTTACTGCAATCTCTCCTGAGATTTTTTCTAGCACCTTCTTCTCAAATATCCTCTCAGACCATTGCAAAAACTTCTCATTGGCTTCAATATTGTCATCATTTACCTTTTTAACAATATGAACTAACTATTCAAGAATAGGAGCTTGAGGGTTTTCATCTTCCATGTAAAAAGATTTTACAAATATGTCTTTGATGTCATGTAACACTTTCTTTTGCTTCTGCTCCCTTTTAAGTTCCTCATATCTTTTCTTCCTCTTAAGTAGCTCTTGAAGAGTCTCAATCTGTTCATAAGACAAAACATTGGGATCCCATGGTGGAATCACAATAACTTCATCTAATGTAACATTAAGAATCAGAGACTTCTTCCTCATAACTTTCCTCTTCTTAAATTCAGGTGAACTACTGCTCGGCTTTGATTCTACAATACTTTTTCCAGTTTTAGTAGTAGTCACCATTGCATCTTTCAGTTCAGTCAAAATTTCCTACTGATCAAGCATGCTTCCTATCTTAGTTCTAGTGGGAGTTGATGATGCAGAGTGTGGTAGATCAACCAACACTTGCACTGCCTCTTTCTCTTTAGGCTCATTTTTAGTATCTCTTATCTCCTCACTACTATCTAGAACTGATTTTACAACCTCCAAAATAGGTGAATGTTGTACAATTACCTCTTGTTCAATTGTTTTCTCCTTTTCTACTTCTTCTTGAGCATCCTTATCCTCAGATTCCTTTTGAGCTCTCTCTTCATCTTCATCTTCCTCTGTACTCTTCTCTTCTTCAGCCTCAGTTGCCTTAATAGGTGATTCTATAGTTGAGTCTCTCGCCTCATCCTGACCCTCGGCATCCAGATTGCTAGAGTCATCAATTGTCACATCAATTGGACTGTTAATAGTCAGATCAACAGTGTTAGCTGTCTCTATTTTTTATTGTGCTTCTATTCCAGTCTTCTCAAGATTAGTATCAATGTGAACTATTGATTTCTGTGGTACAGGGGTGGATTCAATGTCTTTATCCTTCGGCTTAGATGTTCCTTCATCAATTTTCTTCTCTTTTGGAGCAATCAATCCAAAAATTTCCTTCCAAATACTAGTACTCTACTATACTGTTCCTTCAATATCATTATTCAAAATAGCATAGCCTCTCTATTTAGGTACAAATTTATGCTTATACTCTTCAAAATTTTTTTCTCTCTGTTTCTTGGTTAGCTCAGGAATGACTTGAGCTAATATGCCTTCCCTTATCTGTCTTTCAGTTGTGAGTGAAAATTACCATTTTCCAGATATAAAATTATATAACTCACTTGGCACATTGTTTCCTATTGCTATAAGAGTTAACTTGAAATTACACATCATGTCTAGAAGAGCTTCTTGAACCTTATGCTTGTCTTCAACCTTTAATTTTTCATACCTGATAAACTTAAAAACAAATAACCCTAAAGAATTTCTCAAGTTCTCACATACCTCATTAATATCTGTGGGTTTCTTGAATGGTGCTATTGGTATGTTGCTGGGTTCATCAGTTTCTATCTTGTCTTCATCACTTTCTGGATCCAAATGCAGTTTCCTTCTTGGTCTCTTAACTTGTAGGCTCAGCACAACCTTTGTTGCAAATTTTGTCTTCGATCCAGAACTACTTTCTCCAATCTTCTTTACATAAACTTTTGTTTTCTCTACTGGTGATGTGGCAGCAGATGCCCTTGTCCTTGGATGATTTGCAATGGGAGGGGTAACTCTAGGTTTTTCTTTACTTGGCTTGGTTACCTTGGCTACTTCTAGTCTCTTTCCTTTTTCCTTAACAGTAATCTCTTCTTTAGATTCACTAAATTCTACTTCTTGTTCCTGAAATACATCTTCTCCTTGTCCAGTAGAAATGTCTAGAGGTGCATCCTCTAGCTCCTCATCACTTGGCAAGCCAACCATCTTTTTTAGATCTTTCACAATATTTTTCCTCTTTCTTTCCATGGTTTCTTCCTTAAGATTCATTGAAATCTTTGCCTTTGCTTCATCATAATTTTTGAATCTTTTAGCTTTTGTATCAATCTCCTCTGCTAGGAGTGCTATGATAACTGCTAATGCTTCATCAATATTAACTTCATAGGGAAATGGCTCCAGCCATTATACCCTAGGTGTCACAGCCTGAATATAGGTGTAATTTGTATCAACTAAGAAACATATCTCTTCATAGTGCTTCTCCACAAGTGAATTGGGAATTATGGTCCTCAACCTAATTCTCTTTTTAAATTCCACAAAATAATTCCCATAATACTATTGAAATTATTGCCTAATTTCTGAATACATTTTCTAATCTGTAAAGTGATGGGTCTATCATTCTTCTAGACAATATTTCCCAGTGTAGGAAATGACTTATGTACATGAAAGAATATACACATTAACAAAGAGCCAAAATTACATGATGAGATTTTGGCTTTCCTGATTGATAGTAAGTTCTCGGCTATTTGTGTCAACTATAGCTCAGCAAGGTCGTAGGTGTGATTCTTTTTGACTATCTTCCATGCCTGGTCCACGACTGTGTAGGGAACACTATCTAGTTGGCTTGACTGATAGAACTTGTGTGCAATCACTCTCACTCCAAAGTCAAGTTCTAAGTCTTCAATTGTAGATATGGTCATACCTGTTTTGTTCCAGACAACTCCAATGTTAGCTTCTATCTCTTCTTTCTTCTGATCTCTTATGGTCTGCTTACCACTAATAATAGGATATCTAGTAACTTGATGAATAATATCTTTTGTGATCTTTACTGGTCCATTTTCCATCCACATATGCATATTATGAACTCAGCTTAAGAAAACCTCAATCCATTTATCCTTGAATTCTGTGGGAAAATCTAGGGCATGAGTTAACCCTTTGTTGGCTAAATGCTTGAATTTGTCTTCCAGAATTCCATTTTCACATAACTTGTCATAGGATTTTCTCAATTTGCTATCACCCACTTTGCCAATTTTAACCATGTAACAAGAAATAACATCGTGAATCATAAGTACCTTTGGTGGGATCGATGAGAGGGATCCATTCAGATCACTTAGAATTGCACTTTTAGGAACGATACGAAAGTTTGGTGGTGTGCATGCATCACTCCTTACTAACTTAATTTGATTCAGATCCTCCTCAATTCCTTTGACTGGTGTAGAAGAACTTGCAGCCATAATCTCTTGAAGTTAGGCTTCAAGAATGAAGAACATAGTACCTCAGAAAGAAATCACTTCACACTTTTCAACTTAGCATTGCTGATGGCACACTGACAAAATTATCGAAACAAAATTTGCTAAGATCAAATTCTGCAACTTCTTCGATCGCTCTGTGAATGCTGAAAATCACATGGTAAAAATGAAGAATAGACCATTCGTCCTTATATAGACTCGAAAGGTCAAGATAGGTAAGCAATAAATATTTTTCCCATTAGGTTAGTGCAAGTCACTTGTCATTGACCGACTAATACAACTTGCATACCACTTGGCTTACCACACTCAGCCATTACACAACTTACCCAGCCAACCAAATCGGTACCTATAGTGCAGATACCTCTTCTTGGCACTTGCCACAAACATGTCTTGGTACATCTTAACATATGAAGATATGGACTTTGGCACATTTACATATTAGGAACTGATGTAAGATTTGAAATTTAAATGCAGTTCCTTACATACCTCTATAGCTTAGTTGGAGATGGTGTGATCACCTGATCCAATTGATTTTGTGACCTCAACTTTAGTGGATTCACTGCTGCTCGGCTCTGTCTTCCTTACCCATGTCTGGTTCATTTGTGCTCTTATTTCTTCAATAGTAGGAGTAGGAACTCTTGTCCTACACTCTCTCTTAGTGTGACCTATCTTCAAACAACTAAAACAGACTAAGCTTCCATTCATCCAACTCTTAGATTTCCCTCTGACATGTGTCTTTGAGAAATCTTCAGGTGCATGTCCATATTCTTCATAGTAATGACAACTCTGCCTTGTATTATAGTCCCAGTTGTAAGTGTTTCCTTTCTTAGATGATTTTGTTTGTGTCTTTGATGTCAATTGTTGTTTAGCATTGGATCTATAGTCTTGTGCCTTATGACCATGTTTCTGACACTTGTAACAATAACCATTAAATCTTGGTTTGTGGGGTGCATCACTTGCTTCAGCCCAACATTCATGTGCTTTATGTCCAAATTTCTTGCAATTAAAATAGTAACCATTAAACTTAGGTTTAGGATTGGAATTACGTTTCTTGCTTTAAAAAATGTTTTCTGTATGACCTGGTTTTCCACAGTGGTGGAAAATAGGCTTATTGTGCTTTGTCTTTGCATTCCTCTTTTCTCAACAGATGTCTTTGGTTTAGTGTGACCTAATCCAAAAGAATCTTTTGACTTTCTTGATGCTTCCATCAGATTCTCAGAATGAGTCAAAGCTTCATTAGGCTTATTCAACCTTTCATTAAGTTCCTTCTCAGATCTCAAATCATCTTTCAATTGATTGTTCTTAGATCTCAGATTTTTCATTTCCATATCTTTCCTACTAATCTCCTGATTTTCAAGTAGTAGTTGATTTGCCATGTGAAATTGATTGATTATCATCATCTGCACATCATGTGTCCTTTCATCAAGGCTGACAGTTATCACTCTTTTGTCTTCTTCTACCATTGCTTTTTCATCTTCAACTTTCTTCTTTTGTTCCACTACTTCACATAGTCTCACTGTCTGCATTTCTTGTTCTCTTTTCAAGTTTCTGACTTTTTCACATAGTGCATTATTCTTTTCTAGTAGATATGGAATTGCTGCATCGCTCTTAGTAGAATCTCCATTCTGAAATAGATTTGCAGTGTCATCTTCCTGGTAATGAGTATTATTCATTTGTTTGGACAAATCTTTCCTAGCTATTAATGATTTCTTTAATTCCCGTCTTGCTATCTCAAGCTGATGTAATGCTAGCTGGATCTCAATCTTCTAATTTTCAATGACTTTACCCAACACTGTAAACCTCCATCTCAATATTTTTTCTCACAAGCTGATTAAAAGATTTTGTAGGTGAACTATGCTCTGATACCAATTGTTGGAAGTACAATAATGGGAAAATCAAGATACTGAGAGCGGGGGGGGGGGGGGGGAATCAGATCTTAAAACTTAACCTCNGGGGGGGGGGGGGGGGGGGGGGTGAATCAGATCTTAAAACTTAACCTCTTAAAACAAATTGATTCAGATTCATACATATATGAATTTAACCTAACATCAGATAACATCAATAACATGAAATGTATAACTCATAACAAAAAATTTGGTAACCCAGAAACCCAAATAGGTAAAACTGGGGTGGGGATGACACCCACAAAATCTTCACTACTGCAGCAATAAAGTGTTCCTGTTAGGGCTACAAGAATTTGATTGCAACATGAAATCTACCTAGTTAAAGGTCTATTCGGTTAAGAACTAAAGATCATTACAATCTACCTTGTAAAAGGATTTCAACTTACAGTAAAGTAGGCGCTCTGCTAAGAGATTAAAAATGGTCTGCTAGAACAACTATGCTAAGAGATTTCACCTGATACACCTGTTAGAATGTTCCAAGTAGTGATCCTTTATTATGCACTCAGATGCCGATGACAGATCTTCTCTACCGAATACCTTCTATGATCTCTCAATCTGATAGGTCTTTACTTTGCTTTTCACTGCTCTGTCATTTTGTTGATCTAGGCTTCTTCTCAAAATGAATTACTATTCATCTCTCATGAACACACAACCCTTCTTTGTATATCTCTTGCTCACACTTTCTTTCTAGGGTTAGAAGAAATCTTATTATATCTTTTCAGATCTGGTAGTGATATCTAGATCAACGATCAAGATATATTGTTTATGCCTCCAATGCATACTGATTTCCTGATTGGCTCCATGCCATGCATAGTATAAAACAATTAAATGCAAAACTAACTTAGTAGAAAAATATAAAATGTGTACAAATATTGGCCCAAATATCATACAAGTCAGCCTAAATCATTTACATCAAAGTTTGAATTAATCCTGACATGTATGCAAAAACTGTTTTGCTCGGCACTAAACATCTTTGTCGCTCAACACTTAATATTCTACTCGGCTCGGCATGATGTAACTCGGCAACCTGAAACTTGCTTGGCAATTTTTCTTGGCCTTGAATGTTTAGCTCGGCCATAGTGATAACCAACTAATAATGCCTAAGTAAATGACTAAGTGTGGGTCACTAATCATCAACAAAACTTAGGGATTAATAAAATATTACTGAAAAATTACAAGAGAAAGAATCTGAGATACAGAGAATTACTGAACATCACATTGAGATCACCAATCAAATAGTTCTTATGAGTCATGAGGCCAACCGAGTAAACATAGAAATTAATGGAAAATTGGAAGCTATTGGTGAGCTAAGAGAAGAAAATAAGAAACTGAAGCATGAAGCAAAGATTCAACAACAACATAATAATATGATCAAGAAAGTTGAAGATAGTACAAAAAGTGTTAGAATAACCGAGAGGGGGGGGGGGAGGGGGTGAATCAGTGGCCTAAAAAATTAATCCAATAAACCTCTAGTTATATTTATTCCTACAAGATGTATGCCTTTAAACAATCTTATCAAATAACTACTGCTCGGAGTTCATTGTTTATCCTTATACTTAAGTTTTACTAATTAGTAGTCTAGTATTTACCGAAATATAGTAAACAACTTAGTGTTTACCGATAATCCTATTTTAGTAATGTGTAAAGCAAAAAATCAAAGCAATGAACCATATACACATTTGACACATGGACATGGAAACCCTGTTAAGGGAAAAAGCACTTGGGACCGGTAACCCAAATTTTTCACTCTTTTGAAGTGAGCTCGGTGAAGAGCCAACCCTGTTAAAGGTTACAAACACACTGTTAAGTGTGACCTTGTTAGAGGATTTAAATATAATAGTTTTCCACTTGATATCTGGCATTCACTATGCTATCTTGATGACTAAACTTTTTGATACTCCTTGGGATGTATCTCAATATAGAAAGAATTGTTAAGTCTTTCTCGGTTAAGAGACTTTCTGATCCAATGGTTAAACTAAAATAGTAAATGATCTGTTCATAAATACAACTTAGACTTTACAGATGTTTAGATCTATTGTAAGCTCATACTACATTTTTGATCAATGTTTCTCTTTAATACCTTTGCTCCACTTCTTTATGCTTGGTGATGTTGTGCTTCTCTGTTGCTCAGTGTCCACAGAAAAATTTAGCTCTATTCTTTAGCTTGTTTGATCAGGACTGTATGAAGACTTCTTTCTTCACTAGTATCTCTTCAGCATCCTCTTCTATGTCCACCCCTAATTCATAATGAATTATCTTGTCTCTTTATAGACACAATTTTGACTGTTTCTAAGTCCTTGTCTTTCTTGTTCTTGAAGTGATCTAGAAATCTTTCCATTCTTGCTTTAAAGCTTCCTTTAGTTTTATTCGTAGATTTATCCTTGATAACTAGAATAAAAATATCTTTAAAACTCTAGCTTATCTCTAGCTTTTAACTTGTCGATGAAAATAATGTAATTAACTAGTTATCTCCTTTTTTAGCTCGTGCCAGCTAAGTCTTTTATCTTTTTTGAACTTTAGTTCTAATCGGTGTTTAACTCCTTGTTTTCTCGGTCTTAACTTCAGTTGTCCTTGGGCATCTTTGTTTGTCCGTCGGGGTTGTCTATATGTCGGGGTTGTCTATCCGTTGGGGTTGTTTGTCCGTCAGGTATCTCTTTGGTTATGATCATTGGTAATGCTTTCTCGGGTTACTTTCTCGGGTATCACTATGACTCTTCTCTCAGGGTTCTCTATCTGTCGGTGTGCACTGTCCGTCGGTGTTTGTTGTCACTTGGTGAATACTGTACTTATATGCATTAATGATAACATAACCATTATTTATTTGGTTCTTTGAAGTCTTTGAAAATATGAATATGACCAATCAGATTATACCAAGTTGACATCAATGGCAATACAATACATTAACTAATTTAATGTCTTGAATTAACTTTCTACATCTCAGTGATCATCAACTTAACATTTTCAATCATTCAATCAGTTATAGTTCATCAATCTCTCCCTTTGGCATTGATGGCAATACACCACATAATACTAATATGAAATATATTAGTTGTAGTTCATCAAACTTTACCAAACTTATTATTCTATAACCAATACAAATGTCTAACTCTTGGTTAGCTCTTCTAGGTTATATTTGATTCCTGCAAAGTACTTTGTTCAATCTTTATTCTCTTCACTAGATAGATGTAACAACTTTTGATCCTGTCTTTTCTCTCCCTTTGACTGTTCCTCTCCTTCATGGATATCTCTTTTTCCTTTGACATCAGTTTGTTTCATTGAATAATTCTTTCCCTCATGATGTTCTTTACTTTGATGGATATTTTATATGGATATAATCTCTCCCTTAAGTCATCTCTCCCTTTGGATACTTTCTCCATCTCAAGTTACATCTCTTTACATCTCTCCCATCTAGATATTCTCTCCCTTTGACAACAATGCCAAAGTCATTTCTCTTTATTTAATATATTCCTTGAATTTCCTTTCCATCAATAATATAGCTCTGTATTAGCCAATTAATATCTCTGGTGTTCGGACTAGATAAGTACCTTTCTATGTACATATGTATCTTTGTAGTCCATCTCTTAGTTTGCATCAACATGAATGATCTTCTAATTCTGTGTAGGCTGATGCAACCTCCTAGTCAGCTTAGTGACTATTAGACAAGGGTCAGATCCCTAGTCTCTTTCTCAAGTACTCAAATGTATCTTTAAGCAATGGCTTGGTGAATATGTCTACTAGTTGTTCCTTGGATTGAACATATTCCAGTATCACTGATTTCTTTTGCACTTTTTCTCTTAAGTAATGATACTTGATAGAAACATGCTTAGTCTTGGCATGCATGAAAGGGTTCTTGGAAATTTTTATTGCACTGGTATTATCACAATAAATAATCACTCGTTCAAGAATCTTCATATTCATACCTTCCAGTAGTTGTTTGATCCATGCAATATTTGAGCAGTTTGCAGTAGCAGCCACATATTCTGATTCTGCAGTAGATTGTGATATGCATCCTTGATTCTTACTGATCCATGTGACAAGTTTGTCACCCATAAAGATTGCTCCTCCTGTCATCTAGGTTTCCAGCCCAATCAACATCTGTATAGACTTGAAGCTCAAATTTTCCTTCCCTTTTATACCATAAGCCATAATCATTGATATTCTTTAGATATCTCATAATTCTTTTGATAACAGTCATGTGTGATTCCTTGGGATTAGCAGAGAATCTTGCAACTATTCCAACTGCAAGTGCTATATTTGGTCTAGTATGAAAAACATACATTAGTTTTCCAATCATTGATCTATATAGGGTCTGATTTACCTCATTTGTCTTATCTTCCTTTGTCAGCTTGCATCCGGTTGCCATAGGTGTTCCAACTAGTTTGGAGTCTTCCATCTTGAATATTTTGAGAACTTCCTTTATGTATTTGGATTGAGTGATGTAGATGCCTATATCATGTTGAAGAATCTGTAGACCAAGAAATAATTTGATCTCCCCAAACATTGACATCTCAAACTCTTTGCTCATTTCATTAGAAAATGATTTTCATAAAATATCATTACCTCCAAATATGATATCATCAACAAATATTTCAGCAATGAAAATGTTGTCATCAGTATTTTCTTTTAAATACAGATTGCTATTTTCACTAGTTCTTAAAAATCCAATACTTATGAGATATGAGTGAAGTAATTCATACCATGCTCTCAGTTCTTTTTTCAATCCATACAAGGATTTTTTTAGCCTATAAACAATGTTTCTCTTGTTAGGATCAACAAACCCTTTTGGTTTTTCAATGTATACCTCTTCTTCTAATATTCTATTTAGGAATGCAAATTTGACATCCATTTGGTATACCTTGAATCCTCTGTATGCAACATAAGAAAGTAGAATTCTAACTCCTTCTAGTATAGCAATGGGAAAAGGTTTCTCCATAGTCAATGCCTTCTTATTATGCACACCCCTTGCATTGTAATCTTTCTTTGTTCCTTGTGACTTATCCACTCTCATTCAACTTGTTTCTGAATATCCATTTGGTACCTATGACATTTTTGTCATCTGGTCTCGGTACTACTGTCAATGTTTTGTTTTTATCTATCTTTTCTATCTCTTCATTCATATCACTGACCAATTCTTCATTTTCAAGTGTTGTATTAATAGATTTAGGCTCAAAATCACAAATTAAACATCTAGTGTTCAGTGACTTACTTCTTGTTCTCATTCAAGCCTTCTTGTCTCCTATGATTTGGTTCTGTGCATGATGTCTTCTAACATACTTGGAAAGTATCAGATAACCTCTTTGTTCATCATTCTGATCATCATCTTGACCTTCAATCTAATCTCCATTGCTCGGTACATCATCTTGAGCAATTTCCTAATTTTTAGTGTTTGCAGCCTAATACTCGGGTGCATTGTTCTGTTGCTCTGGATAAATACACTTTTTCTCAGGCAGAGTGTCAGGTTGTTCACTATAAACAAACCTATTGTAGTCTTCTGGTTCTTTTATACTTTCCTCATCATTTTTCCCTGCAAATTCATCTACTCTAACAACTGCACTTTCAATTATTTTGTTAGAGGTTTTGTTAAGACATTTATAAGCCTTGCTCTTGGTAGAATACCTTAGAAACATTCCTTCTTCACCTTTGGAGTCAAGCTTTCCATTTCTATCATCTTTCAAAATTTAGCATTGACTTCCAAAAATCTTGAAGTAACTTACACTAGGTGTGTATCCATACCATAGCTAGGGTGTCTTCTTTGTGTCCCTCAATTGAACTCTGTTCAATGTGTAGACAAAAATATTGACAGCTTCCCTCCAGAATTTTTGAGTGATGTTTTTCTCAATCATCAGTGTTCTGGCACAATCAACAATGGATCTATTCCTTCTTTCAACAATCCAATTTTGTTGTGGTGTTCTCTATGCATAAACCTGTCTTTGAATTCTATGCTCATTGAAAAAGTTAGTGAATTCATCAGAAATAAATTCCCCTCCTCTATCTAATCTTAAGCATTTTAGTTCCTTAGCACTTTGTTTTTCCACAATATCTTTATACCATTTAAACATCTTTAATGCCTCTAATTTCTCTTTTTAGAACATATATGTCATCATTCTAGAATAATCATCAACAAAGAGAATGAAATATCTATCTCCATAGTAACTCTTTTTCCTCATGGGTCCAAATAGATCAATATGGACTAATTCTAGAATGACATTAGATGTGTAGGTTTTTCTCTTGAAAATAGACTTTGTCAATTTACCTTTTTGACAATTCTTACACATGACATGGTCGGGCTTTGACATTCTAGGTAAGCCTCTTACTTTCCTTTTATTGCTTATCCTAACCATGTTGTCAAAATTCACATGACATAACATCTTATGCAATAACAATATGTCTTATTTTCTAGACAATAAAAAAGTGGTGGTAATATCATCAAGATAGAATAGGTTACCTTTTGTCTATTCACTAGTTCTGACCAACCTTCCTGATTCATTGAAGATATTTGCATTTTTATTCTCAAATGCAACTTGGTGACCTATTTTATTCAGCTGTGAAACACTCAATAGGTTATAGTTAAGTCATTTTACCCAATATGCATTTTCACATCTGATCAGATTATTCAACATTATGGTTCCTTTACCTTCAACCAGACAGGGTGAGTCATTACCCATTCTTATTCATCCACCATTATAATACTCAAAAGCTTCAAAATTTTCCTTATCTCCAGTCATGTGGTGAGTACAACCACTATCAATAATCCATACATCATTCTTATTAACCTTAGATATGAGTATAGTTTGTACATACCTTTCCTCTTCGTCTGAATCATCTTTCATAGCAACAAATACCACCTTAATGTCTTCATCAGATTCGGTGTCAGTGTTGTCATCTTTGTTCTCAGCCAGGTAACAAGCTTTCTTCCCTTTTTCCTTGTAGTCTCGGTTGTCTCTTTTGTCAGATTGTCAGTTGCTTTGGTAATCTCTGTCATCACCTCTGTCAAAATTCTTTTCATATGATCTGTCACTGTTTCTGTCTTCTTTTCTTTTGTTAGGAGATCTAGCAGCAAAGTGTCCAATCTCTTTACAATTAAAACATACACATGGTAATTTACCTTTGTATCTACCTTTCCTCTCTGAAATCTTCTAGCCATTAGTGCTTCAATCTCATCAAGATCTTGGTCATCACTATCACTTTCACTATCATTTCTCATAGTGTGTTTATGACTTGAATTACTTATCTTTAGAGAAGATTTAAATGCAGACTCATTAGTTGGTAAGACACTACTGTCAAAGTTATTCATCTCAAATTAAATAAGTCTACCAATCAGACTATCTAGAGTAACATTATTGTTTTCTACTACTCTCATTTCTTGTATAACAGATACTCTAATAGAATAAATAGGTAGTAAGGTTCTTAGGATTTTACTTACCACTGTTTATTCTTAAAGCGCACCTCCAACTCCTCAGATAGCACTGACTACTTCTTTGATTCTTTAGCTATACTGAGTGATTCTTTCTCCTTATTTCATTCTTAAGTCATCAAACCTACCTCTTAGGCTTTCTACCTTAGCTCTTAGTATATTTGCATCTCCTCAATGTACTAGCTTCAATTTGTCCCACAGTTTCTTTGCAGTGGTGCATGTTTTGAGATCCTCAAATTCAGCATCAGAGAGTGAGGAAGCAAGTTCTATCATCATACAATTGTGTTCATGCTTTTCTCTCAATTGATCAAGTGTGTCAGGTCCTGTAGGCAACACATATTCAACATCCAAGTATTGAGTAACATCATTTCCAATACCTGATAGGTGGAGTCTTATTCTACTTTTCCATGATGCAAAGTTGTCTTTGTTCAACTTAGGCACATCCCATTTTCTCATCTTGTGATCTTTTTCTTGAGTCTTTAAACTCCCTTTCTAAGCACATAAGCTCTGATACCAATTGTTAGAATAACTAAGAGGGGGGGGGGGGGGGGAATCAGTGGCCTCAAAAATTAATCCAATAAANGGGGGGGGGGGGGGGTGAATCAGTGGCCTCAAAAATTAATCCAATAAACCTCTAGTTATCTTCAATCCTACAAGATGTATGCCTTTAAACAATATTATCAAATAAATACTACTCAAAGTTCACTGTTTATCCTTATTCTTAAGTTTTAACAATTAACAGTCTAGTATTTATCGAAATAAAGTAAATAACTTAGTGTTTACCGATCATCCTATTTTAGTAATGTGTAAAGAAAAACATCAAATAAATGAACCATATACACATTTGACACATGGATTTTTAATGTGGAAACCTTGTTAAAGGAAAAACCACTTGGGACTGGTAACCCAAAATTTTCACTCTTCTGAAGTGAGATCGATGAAGAGCCAACCCTGTTAAAGGTTACAAACACAATGTTAAGTGCGACCTTGTTAGAGGATTTAAATATAATAGTTTGTCACCTGATATCTGGAGTTCACTATGCTATCTTCATGAAATTTTTTTTTGATACTCCTTGGGATGTATCTCAATATAGAAATGATTGTTAAGTCCTGCTCAGTTAAGAGACTTTATGATCCAATGGTTAAACTAAAATAGTAAATGATCTGTTCATAAATACAACTTAAAATTTGTAGATGTTCAGATCTATTGTAAGCTCATAATAAATTTTTGATCAATGTTTCTCTTTAATACCTTTGCTCCACTTCTTTCCACTCGGTGATGCTGTGCTTCTCTATTGCTCGGTGTCTGCAGAAAACTTTAGCTCTGTTCTTTATCTTGTTTGATCAGGACTGTACGAAGACTTCTTTCTTCATGAGTATCTCTTCAACATCCTCTTCTCTGTTCACCCCTAATTCATAATGAATTATCTTGTCTCTTTATAGACATGATTTTGACTATTTCTAAGTCCTTGTCTTTCTTGTTCTTGATGTGATTTGGAAATCTCTCCATTCTTGCTTTAAAGATTGCTTTATTTTTATCCGTAGATTTCTCCTTGATAACTAGAATAAAACTATCTTTAAAAGTCTAGCTTATCTCTAGAATTTAACTTGTCGATGAAAAAAATGTAATCAACTAGTTAACTCCTTCTTTAGATCCTGCTAGCTAAGTCTTTTGTTGTTTCTGAACTTAAGTTCTGATCAGTGTTTAACTCATTGTTTTCTCAGTCTTAACTTCAGTTGTCCTCGACAATCTCTGTCTGTCCATCGTGGTTGTCTGTCTGTCCATCATGGTTGTCTGTCTGTCCATCATGGTTGTCTATCCATCGTGTATCTCTTTGGTTTTTCTCATTGGTAATTATTTCTTGATTTAATTGCTCGAATATCACTATGAATCTTCTCTTAGGGTTCTCTATTTGTCGGTGCACATTGTTCGTCGGTGTTTGTTGTCACTTGGTGAATATTGAACTTTTATGCATTACTAATAACATCACCATTATTTATTTGGTTCTTTGAAGACTTTGACAATAGGAATATGACCAATTAGATTATATCAAGTTGACATCAATGAAAATACAATACATTAACTTTTTTGCATCTTGGTGATCATCAACTTAAAATTTTCAATCATTCAATTAGTTATAGTTCATCAAAAAGAATGGATGAATTTCTGAATGGTCAAAGAAGACTCAACAAAAATACCGGTTTAGGGTATACCGAGCAAGGAGAATCATCAAACCGAGCTGATCAAAGACATGTCTACACAAATCTGATGCAAAGTGGGCAGTAGGAAGCCTCCAAAAGGACTCAATAGGGAAATATATCCTTCAATACCCAACTCAACAGGCAAAAGTTCTCTACACCTACCAAAATTTTAGGAAGGACATGGTACAAGGTTATCTCAACCCAAAACCCCAAGGGTAACCTATTCACTAGGTCTCACCAAGTCTAAAACACCAACTACCAAGGTTGGCTATTAAGCACTCTAACCCAAATGATCAAAAATACCCAATGAAGTGACTCTTAGGACCAAGGGTGACCTATACTCAGAGGTGTGGTCTATTTAGGTCCCTAACAACAAGATCCAATGGTTCTATCAATCCTTTGCAACCTTTGAGACATAGTTACTTCACAAATCCAACACTAGGCTTGTAGCCTTTTCCCGAAGGATTTTTGCTCTTAAAAAGAATTATTCCACATAACCCCTAGAATTAATTAGGGATTAAGACACCCTTTATGGCCTAAGACCTTATAATTAAGCACCAAAACATGAAGGTGAAGGAAAGATAGGAAAACACACAAAAGTACCTTTACAATTAGGCCTAATTTGGACAACACTTGCACTACAAGTACTCCTTCCTTGCATCAAATGCCCAAAAAAATAATTGGATCATGTGAGGGATTAAAAAGGGTCTCCTACACTTATTTAGGGCCTTTTATGAATCCCCAAACAGAATTTATGATGACTGTCCGAATTCAGTGAATGGTGCATACATGCTCATATACACCCAGGGCATCATGGCAAGCCCATCTCCTTGCACTTTGAAAAACCTATCTTGAAAAGTCTTGAAGAAAATACCTAAAAAACTCTTTCCATCAAGGGTAATTGAATTCCCATGGTGGAAATGAGAAATACACTCAATTCTTTGTGAAACCCTGATTTAGGGCCTAAAATCCAGGGCAGGAAGAATGAAAATTAGATAAATTTTGACGGACAGGGTATTATACCATGAAACCAAATGTATAAGAAGGATAAAACATGAGGATACCTTATTCAGTCGGCCTTTCCATCAGATAAATCTGTACCTATCCTTACAAATTGACTGTTGCTCAAGAACACAGGAAATGGTAGTTTTTTTTATTGATTTATGCCAAAAATTCACATTAGATTAGCCTACCACCCTCCTATGAGGGATTTTGTAGGAACTCCCAATGGTTACATTAAATATTTGAACTAACTAGCCATTTGGGAATTTTTTTACAAGTTTTGACACAAAGTTGCTCAAAAGTTGCTTGACAACTTTTTGAGCAATTTTGCAATATTTTGCAATTTTGCGAATTATGTGACCAAACTTGGTTCCAACCTTATTTTTGTGATCCCTAGTGGATCCAAACATGAAAAACATAAAAATAACCTATAAATTAGGTTTTGGACAATAATTTACCACTAGTTGACCAAGGGATTATAAAATGCCAAACCTGGAACTATGGTCTTACAAAGGAATCCAATGAGTAACCTATGATTCTAACATGACTAGAGGCCACTTAGGACCTTGATAGAAACCCTAAGTGCCAAAGGAACACTTAGTTCATTTAGGGTGCTCCTACACCATACTCCCCATGAGATTTTGAACTCAAGTTCCCACTTGAGGTTAACTGGTCAATAGTGGTTCCATTTTGTTTGATTTGTTCCTCTGTCATCCAGGTAGCATATATTGTAGGGAGTCCTTTCCATTTCACTAAATACTACATGTACATATTCTTCCTTTTTTTCTTCAGCACTTTGGATTCCAAAATTGTGTCTAACTCCATTGGTTTTATTTGTGGGACATTTGTCACATAGTCTCCATCATCTTAATTATGCGGAACTTACACATTAGTAACATCTGCAACACACTTGTAAGGGGTGAGGTCTGCAACATTAAAAATAGGAGAAATTATTAAAGTAGGAGGCAAAGAAATTTCATATGCATTTTCACCCATCTTATTGAGAATGGTGCATGTCCCAACTTTCTTCATGTGGATCTTTGATTATTTTCCTTTAGGGAGTCTCTCCTTCCTTAGGTATGCCCATACCTTATCTCCAATCTTGAAATGAATCTCTCTCCTTTTCTTATCTGCCTGTGCTTTATATTTCATGGTGGACTATTGTAGTGTCTCTTTCACTTCTGTCTGCACTTTATAAATCATTTTGGCCAATTCTTCTCCTTGTGCACTAACTTTGAAATCAGGGTAACTCGGAGACAAAGTATAATGGACCTTTTGGATGAAGTCCATACACAGTTTGGAAATGTGTCTTTCCAGTAGACCTGTTCATTGAATCATTAAATACAAAATATTATTGAGGTAAGATCATGTCCCAAATTTGGGTGTACTATTTTATAAGGCATCTTAAGAGATTTCCAAGAGAGCTATTTACCACCTCTGTTTGCCCATCTATTTGTGGGTGGTATACTAAACTATAGGTCAAATTTGTGCCTAATTTCTTGAAAAGTGTCCTCCAAAAGTAACCTTGAAACTTGACATCTCTATCAGATACTATTGTTTGTGGTAGACCATGGATTCTAACCACTTCCTTGAAGAATAGGTGTGCTATGTGTGAAGCATCATTTGTGCTCTTGCATGGAACAAAATGCACCATTTTACTAAATCTGTCCACTATGACAAAAACACTATCATAGCCCTGTTTTGTTCTTGTTAAACCCATTAAAGTCCATTGAAATTTATTCCCATGGCCTAGAGGGAATTGGTAGAGGTTGGTAGAGGCCTTGTTTAGTGGATACACCTTTGGCTTGTTGAAAAAAAGTACAAGATTATACAAACTTCTTGATTTCAATCCCCATTCTTGGCCAAAAATAACTTCTTTTTACTAGATCTGTGGTTTTATCTATCCCGAAATGACCTCCTAAACCACCAAAGTGATTTTCCTTTATAATATTTATTCTCATGGAACATCTAGGTATGCATAATTGAGCTCCTTTAAACAAGAGTCCATTCTGAATTAGAAAATCAGAAAAATCAGTATGATATTTGCCTATCATCTTAGTGCATACCTCAAAAATTTCTCCAAATTTTGGATCATCTGCGTATTGTGCTCTAAAAAGTAGTCACACTTCTATGAGTCATTGTATTCAAGATTTCTCAAGAATGAGGTCTCAAATGGTGACTCATAGCTCCCTATTCCTGGAGTGTAAGCATTTGTAATGGAGGCCCTTAGTTTAGACCTAGTTATGTCCATGCAAGTACACCATGAAATGAGAGATTCAAAGAGGAAGAGAAAGAATGCTAGTCTCCATGATCATGAAATATGCATTTCAAATGAAAATGAAAACTACTCTATATGATAACAATGCATGAAGCAAATTAATCTATATGATAACAATGCATGAAAGGAAATATGCAAACTAATCTATGAAGGAAATATGCAAGATTAATCTATTCAAAGGAAATATGAATCCAAACTAACATGAATCTAATCTAAATGGATTGCCATGGATGCATGAGAGAAGAAGACAAGAAGAAGAGAAGTTGCATTGTTCAAGCTCAAATGCTCAAACTCTCCTCCAAAATTTCTCTCCAAACCTGCAGCATAACAATAACATGAAAACTTGATATCTCTGATCCTTAAATGAGAAGGAGAGAGCTCCTTATAAAGGAAAGTGTGGAGAGGAATGCATCCTCAAGAGAAATGTGGAATAAATCCCTAAAAAGGCAAGTGAGAGGAAAAATCCCACCACTTAGGAATATGTGTGGAGAAAAAGGAATTTTATTTATTTATTATTTGATTTATTTCCTTTTTTTCATAAAAAAGAGAGCTATAAGTGGGGATTTTATCTATTTAATTAGAAGAGGGATTTTTATTTTAATTAAATAATATTATTTTATTTAATTAAAAGAGAAATTTTAATTAAATAAGATAAAATTATTTAATTAAAAGAGAGATTTTCTTTTAATTAAATAAGATTATTTTATTTAATAAAAAGGGATTTTCTTTTTTAATAAATAAGATCATTTTATTTAATTAAAAGGGGTGTTTTCTTTTAATTAAATAAGATTATGGATAAAATGATCAAACCTTAGGAAATATTGAAATAATTGAATTAATTACGACTTGATCAAGGAAATTGATTTGAATTAAAAATATTGTAAAGCATTGGTTCAGGAAATTGATAAATTGATTCTGTCATTTGATAAATTGAAGAATGGGGGCCCATAGTCTAGGTGACCATTTTAGGGTGCATATATTTGCCCCTCTTTGACTAACGTGTGATCTTTATGGGAAGACATGTAGTCAAAGAATGTAGTTGAAGTGTGAGATCAATTTGGGATCACAAAACAACCCAGACGTGTGATCGACGGACGGGAACACATTAGGACAAAGATACGTTGTTTGAAAAAAAGACAAGGTCAACACCCCTATAAATAGGTAATTGACATATCCGAGATAAGAATCTGAAGCAAGGTTGCCCCAAGTGGAGCAACTGATAGGATTGATAAATCTGAATCAAGGATTGAAGTTTGATAGGTACTGCCCCCTCGTGATCGAAATCAAAATGAGATAGAGGAGAAACAACAAATTGATAAATTTGATCAAATCGAACTAAAGATAAGGTTCTTGATGTAAGATGAAAGATATAANNATCACAGAACCAAGGTAGATCATCAAGCATGAAATATTATGCCCCAAGGTTGAATTAGAAGAAAAGAAGTGGGGTGAAAGCGAATGGAAGATAGAAGTTTGGAAGAGGTGGAAAGAAATGGAGAGAAGTAAGAGAATTTGCCTTAAGAGAGAGAATGCCCCAAAATCAATCAACTGTTTAAGATAGAAAATATTTATTGAGATCACGAAAGAAGATAAGGAAATGAAGATCAAACATGACCACAGTTGATTAAAAGTCCACAAGAAAGATGAAGGAAAACCCTCGCAAACTCATAATGCAGCCTAAAAATAAAAACTAACATGAGGTCTAACAATGCAAGCTACATGAAAATGCAAAGGTATACTTGCAATAGAGAAACTGTAGCATAGGATTTTATGTTCATCATTCATTAGATAATGTTAAGGAACTTATTTTCATCATTGGGCCATTATTAACGAACATCAAAAAATCACACAATCATCACTAGTCACAAGCGCAACTATGAAGATATGAATGTGATTTATATCAAAGAGGAATGTGGAAAGATTCTAACATAAGCATCAAAGACATAAAGTTCAAGATGACTTCGATGTTAGCTTACCCAATTTAATGTAGAAAAACCATGCTTGCATCAAGGCATAGATGCCAGGATGACCAAAAGAATGGTTGTGCAAAAATAGTCAAGGGTGATGCCTCATATCTCCTAAGTGTGTCAAGGGGACAACAAGAGACACTCTAGAGTTTCAAGACCACACCCACACGAAGAAAGCAAATAAAAACATGCCCCATGCCCCAAGTCCTCTAGCTATGCATCCTGGAGATACTTATTAGACAAGGACACTCAACGAAAATCAATAACAGTTAGCACACAAAGAAAAGATCATGTAGCTCAATAATTTAGTGTTGTGTTTAAAAATTTAAGTGTGTTAACAGATACTGAGTTTCGAGGATAAGGATCAAATGCTTGCAAGCAGGTAAGATCACATGACAAAACTGGGTAAGACCAAAATGATAAGTGTTGAAAAACACTCGATGTCAGGGGTTGTATTGAAAAACACAGTTGGGGTGGTGTTTAAAAACAACATTTGTGAGGTGTCCTAAAGACTAACGCATCCAAGGAACCAAAGCTAATACAATTATGCCCCCTAGATAAAGACAAAGACCAATTCCAGACTGAGGCAACAAGGACAAGGCATGATGGAGAAAGGATAAGTGTCAAGGACTTGCGCTAAGAAATAGGGGTGCAAAGGCCTCAAGTAGCACCCATTTCCTAGTTTTCACCACTTGGATTTATTACAATTTTTTTCTACCAAGGGGCCTGTTTCCAGGTTTTCACCAAGGTACTTTTTCTATTTTTTTGAATTTTTGTATTTTTGGAATATATAAATTTTTTTGGAGATACATCAAAGCGCCCATTGCTAGGTTTCCACTAAGATGATCATTTTTTTAGGACATCTTCTGATTTTTAGCATTTTTGACAATATATCATTTTTTTTGGATTTTTTTAGGATCAATAATTATGTACAAAGGATGCCCCCAGACAGAATGGGCATCATGGATAGAACTTCTTTAGGTGAAAGATATTGATAGGATCAGGGAGCTACTCTCCCTCTTCTGTAGACACTAAATAAACACCTAATCCAAAAGATGCTATGATGATGTAAGGTCCAAGCCAATTAGGTTCAAATTTTCCATTTTGATCTCTATGCTGTTGATTCTTAGGATTTTCATGTAGGACAAGATCTCCCACTTGGAATTCTCTAGGGAGATCCTTTTTGTTGAAGTCTTTGGACATGTGCTTTTGATAAATCCTCATATGGTCAAATGATGCTTGATGTTTTTCATCTATAAGTTCTAACTCTTGAAGTCTCATGGCGTGGTAGTCTTCATCTATAACTAGACCTTTGAGGGAAAATTGAAATGAAGGAATCTCAACCTCCAAAGGTAACACTACTTCAATGCCATATGCAAGGGAAAAAGGAGTAACCCCAGTAGGAGTACGAATACTCGTTCTATAGGCCCACAAAGATGATTTATCTGTAAGTGCCAATATCTACCATTCTTAGAGACTGTTCTATGTAATATTTTAAGAATGGTTTTGTTTGAAGCCTCTACTTGACCATTTCCTTGTGGGAAGTAGATGGAGGACCAATGTTGTTTAATCTTGAATTTATTGCAGAGTTGTTTAAGGTCCTTATTTTTGAACTGGCCTCCGTTGTCAGTAATAATCTTGAAAGGCACTCCATATCAACAAATGATATGGTTCAGAATGAATAGAGAGACTGTCTTGCCCAAGGCAACATAAAGTGGGACAAATTCTACCCATTTAGTGAAGTAATCAGTAGTAGTGATAATAAACTTGTGTCCACCTAATGAGTTGGGATGAATCTTCCCAACAAGATCAAAGGCCCAACGCTGAAATGGCCAATGAGATATAGAAGGAATGAGCTCCTTGCTTGGAGCATGTATCGGGTTACCATGTTTTGAAAGTTTTCACATGACTTTGCAAAAGCTATTGCATCAATCTGCATCATAGGCCAATAGTACCCTTCCCTAAGCAACCTTCGGGCCATGGAAAGACCATTGGAATGTCCCCCACAGATGCCCTCATGGATTTAAACTAATGCTTGGTCAGATTCTTCCTTTTCTAAGCATCTAAGAAGTGTTCCATCTAGACCCCTCCTATACAAATCACTAGATATAAGGGAATGGTGAGAGGTGTTTCAGGTAAGGTTTCTGCATTCAGATCGGTTAAAGGTTTCAGGTATAATGCCATCATTAAGGTATGAGTAAATGGCACCATAACGGGATGACTCATGAATAACAAGGGTAAAAATGACATGGATTTATTGGGAGTCATAGATAGGGTGATGTAGCTCTTCCACCAGGAATTCAAATCTGGATTCATGTTTCTCTAACTGAAGGAGTGAAGAAAGTGTAGCCATAACATCAACTGCTTTGTTTTTTTCTTTAGGGATTTGCTGAAATGTGACAAATGTGAAGTATCGTTTCAAGGAATCAACCATTTTATTGTAAGGTACCATTTTCTCATGTTTTGTTTGATATTCATCATTAACCTGATTAATTATCAACTGTGAATCCCCATAGATGTGTAAATCTGTGTTTCTCCATTCTATGGCCATCTTAAGTCCATTGTTAAAGCTTCATACTCAGAAATGTTTTTTGTACATGGGAACAATAAATTGTAAGACTTAGGAATCATGTACCCATGAGGAGAAACAAACACCACAGCAGCTCCTAAACCGTTTTTCATAAAGGATCCATCAAAGAACATCTTCTATGTTCTTTTAGTCAGATACATGAGGTTCTCATCTGGGAAGTCAAATTGAATAGGTGTATTATCTTGTATTGGGAAATCAGCCAATTGATCTGCTATGACTTGTCCTTTGATTGCTTTATGCTCAATATACTCTATGCCAAAATCTAAAAGGATCATCATCCATTTAGCAATTCTACCTATGAGGGCTGCCTTACCTAGTAAATACTTGAGTCGATCTATTTTTTTCTATGAGGTTTATAGTGTGTGCAAGCATGTAATGTCACAAATTTTGGGAAGCAAACACAACTACAAGGAAACCTTTCTCAACGCTAGTGTAGTTAACCTCATATGAAACCAAAGTACGACTAATGTAGTATATTTCTCTTTCTTTCCCATTTTCATCAAGTTGAGCTAGTAATGCCCCAAAGGAAGATTCTATTGCTGAAATGTATACAAATAAGTGGTTTCCCTGGGATAAGAGGCATTAAAATGGGAGGATTTACCAAGTATTTCTTGATTTGATCTATACTCATTTGACAATCCTCATTCCAAACACAGTTGACTCCTTTGTGTATGTTCTTGTTGAAGGGTTGATCTCTATCCACCAATTGTGAAATGAATCTCCTTATGGATTGAAGACGTCCTTGAAGACTCCTCATTTGACTAATGTTTCTAGGAGGTGGCATATCTATGATTGCTTGGACTTTTTCAGGGTCTACCTCTATTCCTTTTTCTGAAATGATGAATCCAAGTAGTTTTCAAGAGGTGACTCCAAATGCACACTTTTTAGGATTTAACCTTAGTTGAAATTGTTCCATGCGATCTAGAATGACTTCTAAATTGTCTAAGTGTGTATCTCTCTTCTAAGACTTGGCCAACGTGTCATCCACACAATCTTCCATGTTTTTATGCATCATGTCATGAAAAATGGTTGTCATAGCTCGATGATAGGTGGCTCCTGCATTTTTTTAATCCAAAAGGCATAATGTTCCAACAATAGGTACCCCATGCACAAGTGAATGCAATCTTTTCTTGATCTTCAGGAACTATCTTAATCTAATTGTATATGGAAAATTCATCCATCTAGGAATAAATCTCATAACCAGCAGTCATATCCACTATCATGTCTATATTGGGAAGTGGAAAATCATCCTTTGGGAATTCTCTATTGACATCTCTAAAATCTATGCAAACTCGAATGAATTTTTCATGTTTGGAAATTGGTACAATGTTTGATATCCATTCAACATAGGTGATAGCTCTTATGAATCTTGCACCAAGGAGTTTCTCCAATTCTTCTTTGACTAGGAGAGCTATGTGAGGATGCATCTTTCCCAATTTTTGTTTAACCAGTTTGACCCCTGGAGCTATGGACAAGTGATGCATGATAAGCTTAATGTCTAACCCTGACATATCTGAATACGTCCAAGCAAAGTTAATCTTCTTTTTCTATAAGAAATTAGTGTAAGCTTCTTTTTATTTTGGTGACAAGGACTCAGCCAAGTGTACTATCTGTGGAGCCTCATCTGTACCCAAATTTACTGCTTGTGTTGGTTTAATAAGCACTAAAGATCTATCTTGAAAGTAGTTGGGAGATGATCAAGTACCTCATCCTTAGGCACCTCAGAGAGGTTTTCACCTTGGATACATCATTTCTTTTTACTTTTTTTGGTTATAAAACTGTCACATAGTGGTTTTCACAGTCAGAACTCCTATTCTTTTGATTTTATTTTATTTTTATTCTGTGACTAAGGTACTTGATGTCTGGCTCTGTCATGCTGGTAGCCGGTTCACTGGTGGAAGAGACTATGAGTTCAATGGCATTTAGGTAATAGGCTATCTCATAATCATTTTCAAATGTTAAGAGCTTAGGTTCTTGAACAAGAGGCAAGTCAATGACTGGTTGAAGGTTATAAATGTGAATGATATTATCGCTGGTGACTGAAGAGTCAGAGTCTGTCAAGTATCCTTCTAAGCTACCCAAATTAGGATTCATCCTAACAAGTGAAGAATCATCCACTAAGGCAACATGTGGGTTCAAATCCTCTAATCTTACATGTGACTCATTGGCTACCTCAGGTTGAGAATTATAAGTGTGGATAACATCAATATCCATATCAACTATAGAATGCTCTGAGAAGGAGTCCCATTCATACTCATATGAACTTGTGTTTGAACTGTGACTAGGATGTTTACACCATGAAGGTTTGGGACCTCTTGATGTGGAAGGTCTAGTGTCATTAAGGGTAACACCTATGTGTGTGAAATGTTGCACCTGTTACCTACGACACAACACTTCAATAGGTCATTGCATTAGTGGAAAACATGGTTATATGAGCATATAAAGAAACTAAAATTGACCTATTGCTTTCTAACTAAGAAGAGTATGATAAGAAACATAAAAACCTTTAGATTATGCTACTATTAGTGACATATACGACTTAGCATGAAAGATTTGAGTTAAAAAACAAACTATTTAACCATTAAGCATGCATTCTAGCTCTAAAAAGCATGAAATTAACAATGCATAAAAATGAAATCTGAAATATGATATGAATCTATGTTTATTCTAACAACATAACAATGCATTTGATTCTAAAATTATGTGCTTATTTGTGCTCAAAAATACCTTCTATTTATAGAAGAATGAAGAGAGAGAGGGGGGACAAGGTGCATTAATGGAGTTGAAAAACTCATTAATGAAGTGTAGGAGCAATAAATGCCAAAGGCATTGAAGAGGCATGGGCTTAAGGAATCTCCATTAATGAGGCATTAATGAGAGCCTTAAAGAAGCATGGGAAGAGTGTAAGGCAGTCTTGAGAAGGTGGACTTGAGGAAAGGAATCTTGAGATTCCTTGACTTTCTCAAGTGGGTGGAGTCCTTAATCATTCCTTAATGGAATGTGACAACATTAGGAGGTGGGTTAGGATAGAATTAAGATTAGAATTAGATTTAGCAAGGGTGAATGGGTTGGGATAGGTTCAAAACTAGAGTCAAAGTGGTTGAAGTGGGTTAGGTTAGGGGTTTAGAGGAATATTAATGAAATGAATAAAACTTATTTAATTCATTCCTAAATAGGGATATTAATTATTTAAACATTTAATTTCTTTTTAATAATCAATAGGACTATATCCAATTTAATTAAATTAATTAGGATAGGGGAATGGGTTCTTTTGCAAGTGAGCAATTGATTTAGGACTTTATTTAATTCCTAGAAAATTAATCATTTTTAGCCATGTATTTGATTGATTATTTGATTTTGGCTAAAAAGTAATTAATTTAGTGATTTGATCACTTTAGGAGATTAAATTGATTTCAAAAGAATTATGCCAAGTAGTAACAGGGTCGTTTGAACATAATTGGGGGTATGATCATACTTAGGGCAAATAGGGTCTATAGTCTGAATAGACCAAATCCAGGTGGTTACAAAACCTTCTCTTCCCATTAGACAAACAAGATTCTTTTGTTGACGTTCTCTGAAAGGATCTTCTACATCTGATTCATCTTGTTCTAAAGTTTTAACTGACGCATGAGTGATTGGGATATCTGAATCTCCCCAGAGGAGATTAGTGGAAGGGACCCAATATTCACACATGTCCCATTGATTTGTAAAATTAGGTATGTATTCTGGTTCATCTTCACTATCCAACTTATCAAGGATAGGAGTAGTGTGCTTGTTGTGATTTGTGAATCCTAGTCCAACCATCTTCTTAGACTTGCGTCCAAAAAGAGCATGATCAAGAGGTTCGGCCCTAGCATCCAATCTGTGATTAAGAGGGCCATGTATAGGATAGCCCATCTATTTGAAAAAATTAAACCCTCTTCCATAAGCCTCAGGAGAGGGAGAGAAGTTTTCATTGTGCATGTATTTCTCTTGTCTATAAATCCAATCTCTAACAAACGTTTCCTCTTTCTCATCTTGAATAGGCACTAAGGACTCTAAAAATGTGCCAAATAAAGTCATAGCTAAAGAGGAAGGTCTCTTTTCTTGTGAAGGCTTTCCATAAGACCTGGGTGAAACTGGCAGTGTTGTGAGGGAGTTTAGTTGATACCCCTCATGCCAAGATCTACTGACTCAAGATTGTCTTTACATTCAGCTAAGGTTGCATCAAAGTCTTCTACTTCTCTATTGAGGGGAACATGAACTCCTTCTGAAATTGTGTTAACAGATAAATTGTTATCCCCAGGTATACAATTCTCTATTCCATTGTAAGGGAACTTAACACACTGATGATAGGTAGAAAAAACTGCTTGCATATCATGAATCCACTGTCTACCCAGCAAGATATTATACACAAGGGGGCCAACATCATCTATTTGAAATAAAACATCTTTTTCAACTGGTCCAATCCTAATAGGAAGGATGAACAACCCCTTGGAACTTCTTTCTGCCTCATCATAGGCTTTGATGGTGATCCTTTTCCTGGTATTTATGACTTTTTCAGAATAACCCAAATCTTTCAAAAGACTAAAGGAACAAATATTTAAGCCCAACACCCCCATCTATCAACACACACCTAACACGGGTTCTATGGATCATGACCTCAATATGGAGAGCGAGATTGTGTGGGTGGCTCAAAGCTTTATCATCATCCTCTAAAAAAGTAAGGTAATGAGGGCTAGCAATATGGTTAACCATGTTCTGGAATTGATCAACATCTAAGTTGTTGGGGATGTTCATCATGCGCAAAGCATCCTCAAGGACTTGCTTGTGTCTCAAGGAAAACTCTAAGAGCTCAAAGATTGAAATATGAGCTGGGGTTCTTTGCAACTGATCGACAAGGTTATAAATTGACTTAGGATTGACAGTTGGTTTTAAGGTGACATTCTTGGATGCTATTTTCTTAGGTTTACTTGGTTGACTTGAATTGGGTCCTCTAATGACAACATGACCTTGACTTCGTGTGACAGCATTAAGATTTTGTGATGACACTCGAGTCAGGACCCCTTAGCACCACGACGGGTTCTTCATCAAAGATAGGAGGAGAGTCCATGTCTAGATCATAACCATAGGGATCTTTACCCCTCATCATGTTGACATTTTTGTCTACAACTTCAAGCATGTTGATAACATTCTCTGCATCTGTGTAAGTGTAATTGATCTCAGCCTTTCCATTCTTAGCTTTAGAGGTTTCCCCCTTTTCATACATGGGCAACGGTTCTTTGAATGACTTATGATTGACATTGGTGTTCAATCCATCTATCTTAAGTTTTCCATTCTCAATAAGATCTTGAATAATATGCTTGTGTTTCCAGTAGTTTTCAATGTCATATCCAATACCATTGTGAAACTTGCAAAAGGCCTTCTCATCCCACAAATGTGGCTTAACATCAGGTATACAATGCTTCGCGGGATCTTGAGGATGTGCAAGGTTGTTGGCGATAAGTGTTTTCAAGACATCCTCATATGAGTCACCAAGTTTTGAAAATTGATGTTTCTCTTTCTTAGGCCTATCTTGGTATCTTGGCTTGTTCTCTTGTTTATTAGATGCATTGAGTTTCATGGCTTGAACAACACTAGACAAGTGGAACACATTTTGATCTTTGGGCTGGGAGGAGTCCACAATTCCATCATTGACCACTTGTTTGTTCCTATTCCAATGTGATTTCTTCCCTTTATCCTTGTTGGGGTTGTTTTTATTTTGACCATTTTTGTTTTTGTTGCTTCCATGTTTGGTCAAAATTCCTTGTTCTTTTAAAACATCCTCAATCCTAAATGTGGTTTCAACCATGGTGTCAAAGGAATCAAAAACCATCTTACTAACTTCATACCACATTTTGGGAACCAAGTTGCGAACAAGGATGTCAATCTTTTCATTTTTAGGAATGGTCCTAGGGTGGAAAGAGCATTGTCATCTCCACCTTTGCAAGAAAGTAACAAAGGATTCCCCTTGTTTTTTATTTAAGCTGCTTAAGTCCAACATGGTGATAGATCTTGAAAGATTGTATGCAAAGTGTTGAATGAATCTATGGACGAGCTCTTTGAAAGTCTAAACAGGGGGAGTTATGTTGGTGAACCATTCCATCACTTGACCCTTAAGACTCCTTGGGAACAATCTCATGAGGTACGAGTCATCTTGATGGAACTTAAAAATTGTGGTATAAAACTGGTGCACGTGATCATGTGGATCTCCATTCCCATCATATTTGTCATATTGAGGGATCTCAAACTTTCTAGGGAAGTCTTTCATGTTAACACTTTTGTCAAAAGGATTAGGACAAATTGAATCTAGTGAGAATAAATTCTTGGGTGCTAACATCTTTTCCATCATGCTCTTAAGTTGTTTGATCTCCTCTTCTTGAGATGGACCTTGCTTCTTAATCTTCTTGTCCACATCAAAGTTGTAGGGGAATCTAGCACCCTTTTTGATTAAACTCTCTAGGAACTTATCTTTGTTTTGCTCTAAATATCTCTCCATGTATTGATGGAAGAGTGGTTATTTTTGCATTTTCATGAAGTCTTGGGACGTGAGGTCAAAACTCAAGCTACTACCCCTATATTGTGAACCATGGTGAGCACGTTGTGAAAGTTGTCTTGAGTTCCTAGGAGGTGTTAGTCTCCTATAATGATAATGTCTTGAAGCCCTTCTTCCTCTAGGGCTAGGAGATTGTGACGGTGTTCTCGAATGTCTTCCACTTTGTGGAGTCTTAAGAGGGGTGGATGGAGGAGAGTTTTTTCCACCACCAACATGCATGTTGTTGAATTGATCATTAAGTCACTGAGCCAAGAGTCTATCTTGCTCCTCTTGGAGGGATTTCTTTTCTATTTCCAAAAAGGTTTGTCTCTCCAACTCTAGGAGTCTAAATTTCTCTTCCTTTTCAACTTGTTCATCTAGGAAGGCTTTCTTTTCACACTCAATTCTTTTGAGTCTTTCACTTGTGTATCTTGAAGATGTTTTGAGTGGTGAACTTGGTCTTGAATGTCAAAACAAATTATTGGTGTACGCTGCATTTACTCGAGTGTCACAAAGTTCCTCATATTGGTTTTCATGTTGTGATTGCTCATCTTGATAAGATTTCCTCTTATCTCTCTCAACCCTTTGGTGTGCATCTAGATATCTAGTTGAGATAAGGGGTGAAGCTGGTCAACTGTCACAAGAGGAACCTCCAAATGAAATGGTATCTCTATGTTTTGCAAATATGTCATCAAGGCATTTATCCATGTCTTCCCTCTCTTTTCAAGTCATTGTGTAACTCATACCCATATCTAAGAAAGAAGATGCTAAGGGTGTACCCAACTCACTAAGGTGACTCTTGGAATCAAACCAAATTTCTAAGTTGTTCCTAGGTGATTGATCAAATATGGGTTCTTTTACCTTACATTTTTGGCGAGTTTGAACTACGGGTAATTGGTTAAAGACTACTTGAGGTCATTTTCCTTGATCTACTTGATATATTGTTGTAACTAGCATGAAAGAAAAGGTACTAGGTGATAGGATGACCCTAAGGAACATTGGTACCAAACTAGGATAGTAAAGACATTCACTTGTCCAAAAAAGAGGTGATAAGATAGAATTTTTGCAAGAGGCGTAAATCAACACTACCATAGAGGTGCCCACTAAACAGGTGAATACCCTAACACATATGGATCAGGAGGATGATTTACCCAAGTTATATTGATTGAATTTGAATTTTTATGAAAGTGAATGGATAAGAGAATACCAAAAATCCCTAAGTGTGTTACCAAAGGATATAAAGGTTTGTCTTCTCAACAAGGATTATTTCTAGCTCACCAACTCCAAACAAGGTTACTTGTCAAATCAAAGGTTACTAGTTGAAGAGGTCAATGCAAGAATCGAAAGTGTAAATAGGCTTCTAATAGTGGGGTAAGTAATCTAATCTGATCTGGATCAACCAAGGAAGACTGAAAATGACTGGATATCAAATTGAGCAAGTTGATAGTTTGACACTTAAGAATGCAAGTCTGTTGATTGTTTTGATGTTTTCTTTATGTTTGGTGTATATTTTGATGTTTCACTCACACAAGACACATCAAGTAGATTATTTTTTGTAAAATAAATAGTCACATCACAACCTAGGTAAGCCAGGGCAATATCTGTTGAATTTCCACTTGAACCGAAGTTCAGCCACACTTACTCATAGCGGAAAACTTAGAAGCTTGGAGGCACAGGCTCCTCCTTACTTGTGCACTCACTTCTCAGGCACACCAAGCTTCGAATCTCAAGGGAATCACTTCCCAAAGGACTTTTGTCTCTACTAAGATCCGTGAAAATGTGGGATGTCTTAGTCGGTCTCTAACCTTCCGCGCCAACAGATAGAGGGTTTTTAGTCACTAAAACAAAGTTTGTAGTCAAGGCATCCGTTTAGGTGGTTGTGATCAAGTCATTTTCCCAATTAAGGGGGCTCTCCCAATCCTTTCAAAGCAAGGTTTTCACCTTAACAATGTAGGGAATTTAACGTACCACTAGGGTACTAGAGGAGATTTTGGTTGCCACAACAAATTCACACCTGTCCACTGTGAGACTAATCACAATGACATTTTTTATATACCGGTTTGGAAGGGCTTGGCTTTAGCTTGTTACCGGTTGGGCAATACACTCTCATTGGATCTATTAAAGCACTTCGGAGGTAGCCACGCTAAAATAATTATATGAGTTTCTCTTGTACACCCAAGATCCACAAAGGCAAGGGGAGAGGATACGTTCATATAAGTCTCAGGATTACAATCTAAAAGACACTTCAAACACATAAGAAAATGACAACAATGCTTCTAGATTTTTGATCATCCCACAAGGGCAAGAGAATAGTTTCCTAACATCATTTTCATTCCTAAAAAACCAAAATAGAAGTTCATTTTAGAAGTCTTGTATGTGGGTTCCTATTGTAATCAAACAAAATGAAATGCAAGCACAAAGTTTAGCATGCTATCAATCAAGGCAAGATGCAAGACAATTCGTTAGTAGTCTGTGTTTTTAGTCTTCTTTTTAAACATCCTGCAAACCACTATTAGGCTGTAATCAACAAGATAAGTCATAGAACAACAAAGCCCAAAACTTTTTAGCATTAGAAAAATTAGAAAATCATAAATTTGATTGCATATTGAGAAAGTAGATAACAAATCATGCACTTTTAAAAAAAATTGCACAAAAAAATGTTACCGTATGAGCCTGTACAAGACTTTGGAAGCTGTAAAATAGAGGATTAGACAGGCACAGTGATCAAAATCTAAAATTTATGATAAATCCATGACTCAAATCTAGAAACTAAGAACAACCCAAAAATCTTCAGATAATTCTACCCAAAATAAAAAAAATTGCACTCCATTTGGACCTAATATGAGCAAGATATGATCGTTTGAAGTTAGAATGTAAAACCAAAAAGCTCAATGGTGAAGGCTACAAATTTTCAAACGCTACTGATGTTAGTAGACTGTGACATTAAAATTGACAGGCTGGGGGCCGTCACAGAGACCCATATTTTGATGGTCATATGGACGTCAAATTTAACACACTTTAAATTTTTTTATTTTTGATTTTGATTTTATTTTTTTCAGATTTTTTCTAGATTTTTTTTTTCAAAAATCTGCCTCGGGCTGCATGTAGAGATGATCCAAAATTTTCCTCGATTTTTGTGCACTCTTGTTTGGGCAAAAATATTTTCCATAGATTTGACTTTCGTCAAATATGGGCAAGTTTATAGTCATTTTCAACTGAAACGACAATCTGTATGTGATGGTGGGGTTAGATTTGGCTCAAAATGAGAGATTTAAAGACACTAAGAGAATAATAGACAGAAAATAGAAGGAATTTTCAAATGTGATGACAGAAATGGATGTTCTGCCCCACAGTGGGTGCCAAAAATGTGTGCTAAAAAGTAGTCACACTTCTATGAGTCATTGTATTAAAGATTGCTCAAGAATGAGGACTCAAATGGCGACTCATAGCTCCCTATTCATGGAGTGCAAGGGTTTGTAAGGGAGGCCCTCAGTTTAAACCTAGTTATGCCCATGCAAGTACACCATGAAATGAGAGATTCAAAGAGGAAGAGCAAGAATGCTAGTCTCCATGATCATCAAATATGCATTGCAAATGAAAATGAAAACTACTCTATATGATAACA
>MU225553.1:1099789-1122838 GCA_018584345.1 Thuja plicata
GATTCAAAGAGGAAGAGCAAGAATGCTAGTCTCCATGATCATCAAATATGCATTGCAAATGAAAATGAAAACTACTCTATATGATAACAATGCATGAAAGGAAATATGCAAACTAATCTATGAAGGAAATATGCAAGATTAATCTATTCAAAGGAAATATGAATCCAAATTAACATGAATCTACTCTAAATGGATTGCCACAGATGCATGAGAGAAGAAGACAAGAAGAAGAGAAGTTGCATGGTTCAAGCTCAAATGCTCAAAATCTCCTCCAAAATTGCTCTCCAAACCTGCAACATAACAATAACATGAAAACTTGATATCTCTGATCCTTAAATGAGAAGGAGAGGGGTCCTTATAAAGGAAAGTGTGGAGAGGAATGCATCCTCAAGAGCAATGTGGGATAAATCCCTAAAAAGGCAAGTATGAGGAAAAAGCCCACCACTTAGGAATATGTGTGGAGAAAAAGGAGTTTTATTTATTTTTTATTTGATTTATTTCCTTTTTTTCATCAAAAAGAGATCTTTAAGTGGGGATTTTATCTATTTAATTAGAAGAGGGATTTTCTTTTAATTAAATAAGATTATTTTATTTAATTAAAAGAGGGATTTTAATTAAATAAGATGAGATTATTTAATTAAAAGAGAGATTTTCTTTTAATTAAATAAGATTATTTTATTTAATAAAAAGGATTTTGTTTTAATTAAATAAGATCATTTTATTTAATTAAAAGGGGTGTTTTCTTTTAATTAAATAAGATTATGGATAAAATGATCAAACCTTAGGAAATATTGAAATAATTGAATTAATTACGATTTGATCAAGGAAATTGATTTGAATTGAAAATATTGCAAAGCATTGGTTCAGGAAATTGATAAATTGATTCTGTCATTTGATAAATTAAAGAATGGGGGCCCATAGTCTAGGCGACCATTTTAGGGTGCATACACATATAGATGTTTTAGGGAGTCAATCCCTACACTTTGAAGTTGTACTTCTTCCACCAATCCAACCCTTCTTCTTAGGGCATCAACCACTTTGTTTGCTATCCCCTTTTTGTGCTTTATATTGAATGTATAAGCCTACAACTGCTCCATCCATTTGATGTGTTTGACCCCAAGTTTTTCCTGACTGTTTAAGAAACTCAGTGCATGGTTATCAGTATAGACAATAAATTATTTATAAAGCAAGTAGTGTCTCCATTTTTTCAGGGCTTGTACCATTGCATAGAGTTCTAAATCATATGTAGAATACCTCTTCTTTGCATCATTTAATTTTTATGATAAAAATTCTATAGCCTTACCTTCTTGGCTCAAGACTGCACCTATTGACAAGTTTCTTGCATATGTTTCAATAGTAAATACCTTATTGAAGTCAGGGAGCACTAGGATTGGGTATTGGGCTACTCTATTCTTGAGATATTGGAATGCATCTGCAACTTCTTTAGTCCATTCAAACCTGGTCTTTTTTCCACCCTTTATAGTTCAACATAGGAGCACACACATGAATAATTTTTTTAATAAACTTTATATAAAAAGTTGCAAGGCCATGAAAGCTTCTAACATCACCTTGGTTCTTTGGTGGAGGCCAGTTGACAACTTCTTCAACTTTTTCTGGATCCATTTTTAGGGTGCCTTGTGAGATGAAAAACCCTAGGAAAACAATTTCCTTCTTCATGAACATACACTTTTCTAAGTTAATCACTAACTTGTGCTGATGGAGTCTACTCAAAACCTGCTCAACATGATCAAGATGTTCTTCTTTTCTATGACTCTAAATCAGAATGTCATCCAAATATATTACTAAAAAATTGCCAATAAAATCAATGAAGACCTCATTCATGAGCCTCATGAATGTACTACGCGTATTGCTCAAACCAAATGGAATAACAAGCCACTCAAACAAACCTTTAGTTGTTTTAAACCCTGTGTTCCATTCATCACCTGGCTTTATCCTGATTTGGTGATAGCCTAATTTTAAATTATTTTTTGTAAAATAACAAGAAGTGCCTAATTGATCAAGAAAATCTTCCATTCTTGGAATGGGAAACTTATATATTATAGTAATTTTGTTTAAAGCTCTACTGTCAGTACATAACCTCCACTTGCCATCCTTTTTAGGGGCTAAGACTGATGGGACAACACATGGACTGATACTTTTCTGAATCAGTCCCTTCTCCATCAATTCACTAACTTTCCTTGCAATCTCTACATGTTGAACATGTTTCATCTTGTATGGGGCCTTGTTAGGTAAGGAAGAACCAGGTATTAGGTCTATTTGGTGACTGATATCTCTTAAGGGAGGGAGGCTTGTGGGTAGGTCACTAGCAGTGACATCACTATATTTTGTTAGCAATTTCTTGACTTCATCTAGTATAGGATCTTTATCATCAGACCTTATGCTATCCTCAGGCTTGGAGATTAAGACAAAGGCTTCAGTTTCAAGTTCCTTCAACACTTTCAACATTTTCTTTTCACCCATGGTGATGATAGTAGGCTCTTTCTCTACTTTAGTATCATGCAGGGGCTTCATGGTGAAGGTTTTTCCATCCTTGGTGATAGAGTAGTTGTTCTTCCTACAATGATGTCTGGCATCTACATCAGTTTTCCAAGGCCTACCTAGAAGGATGTGGAAGGCATCCATTTCAACAACATCACAAAGTACTTTGTCCTTAAAGTCTGATATAGAGAACTCTATTCAAGCTTGTTCAGTT
Source organism: Thuja plicata (assembly GCA_018584345.1). Classification (NCBI taxonomy): domain Eukaryota; kingdom Viridiplantae; phylum Streptophyta; class Pinopsida; order Cupressales; family Cupressaceae; genus Thuja; species Thuja plicata. The sequence goes on from MU225553.1 coordinate 1,102,503, forward strand.
ACTAAGGTTTGTTGACCTTTTGTTAGCCAAGAGACATGATAGGGGAAAGGGTGTGGCTTCTTAGGAATATTTAAATTTTGAACCATTTCAAGAGATACCAAGTTTTTAGTTGAACCAGAATCTATAAGAAAATTACATACCTTTCCATGACATTTGATCTTTGTCCTGAAGAGATTATTCCTTTGAGGAGGTTCTTGGTTTTTTTGTACTTGAAGGAAGACTTGTCTCATCATCAAACATGTTCCTTCCTCTAGTTCTAAGTCCCTTGCATTTGCATTATCTTCTTGCTTGTCCTCTTGAATGAGTTGTGTTCTCCTTTCTCCTTGGTTGTTGTTGTTCCTCTTCTCAGGGCATCTGCTTGCATGGTGTCCCAATTAGTTGTAGTAGTAACACCTTAAGGGTCCATTTCCTCTTCAATTATTTGTTCTCCCTCTATTGTAGGGTCTTATTCCTCTATAGTTTCCTCTGGAGTTCTAATCACCTTTTTCTCTGTCTCCTTGGTTTTGGTCAGGGGTCTTGCTACTGCTGCCACTGTATTGTCTTCTATTCCAAGAGGTGCCTCTTCCTCTAAAGTTCCTTCCATTGTCATTTTTATTTCCCTTTCCAAACTCCTACTTTCTTTTCCACTTCTCCTCTACCTTGAGTTCCATTTGATAACACTTGTTTACTGATGTAGGGCAGTGTAGGCTAAGTTCCTCTTGAATGGATACCTTAAGAACATTCATATACCTTGCTAAATTTTCTTCTTCATCCTCTACTAGATTAGTCTTCATGCATAGTTTTAGGAAATCATTGGTGTATGACCCTACATCCATGTATTTTTGTTTTATATTTTTCTTCCTTTTATGGAGTTTCACCCCATAGTATTTAGGAGCATATGTCTCCTTGATCAAGGCTATCATTTTGTTTCGTGAAGTAATCATACTTCTCCCATTCTTCACCCTCTCTGTTTGGATGAAGTTCCACCAAGTTAGGGCTCCTCCCTTCAACTTGGATCTTTCTATCTTCACTCTCTGCTTCTCAAGGATGTCCTCACACTCAAAGAATCTTTTCAAGGCCTCAATCCAATCCAAGGCCAAATCTTCATTCATCTTCCCATTGAAAGTTGGTAAATACAACTTTTCATCCATGGTTCTTCTTCCCATAGATTTCAAGGCATCTATGAAGGGTCTCTGGTCTATAGGATTTTTCACATCCTAATCAGGGGTGTCATCTTCCTCTTTACTCCCTTCTTCACCACCAGAAGTGTCTTCTTTTCCCCTCTCTACCTTGTTCTCCAACTCTTGAAGTCTCCTTGTCAAGGCTACATTTTCTACCCTCTGTTCTCTCACCATATTTTCTTGTTCAATGTTTGTAACCCTGGAAAGGATCTCTTCATCCTTAGGAGAAGACATATCTCTAATAGCACTTGATGCAAAGTGGGCAGTAGGAAGCCTCCAAAAGGATTCAATAGGGAAATATACCCTTCAATACCCAACTCAAGAGGAAAAAGTGCTCTACACATATCAAAAGTGTAGGAAGGACTTGGTCCAAGGTTATCACAACCCAAAACCCCAAGGGTAACCTATTCAATAGGTCTCACCAAGTCTAAAACACCAACTACCAAGGTTGTCTATTAAGCACTCTAACCCAAATTATCAAAAATACCCCATGAAGTGACTCTTGGGACCAGGGGTGAACTATACTCAGAGGTGTGGTCTATTTAGGTCCCTAACAACAAGATCCAATTGTTCCATCCATCCTTTGCAACCTTTGAGACATAGTTGCTTCACAAATCCAACATTAGGCTTGTAGCCTTTTCCCGAAGGATTTTTGCTCTTAAAAAAAATTATTCCACATAACCCATATAATGAATTAGGGATTCAAACACCCTTTATGGCCTAAGACCTTAGAATTAAGCACCAAAACATGAAGGTGAAGGAAAGACAGGAAAACACACAAAAGTACCTTTATAATTAGGCCTAATTTGGACAACACTTGCACTACAAGTACTCCTTCCTTGCATCCAATGAAAAAACCAAGAATTGGATCATGTGAGGGATTGAAAAAGGGTCTCCTACACTGATTTAGGGCCTTTGATGAATCCGCAAATAGAAGTTATGATGATTGTCCCAATTCAGTGAATGATGCATACATGGTCATATACACCTAGGGCATCATGGAAAGCCCATCTCCCTGCACTTTGACAAAACTATCCTAAAAATTCTTGAATAAAATAAATAAAACATGCTTTCCACCAAGGGTAATTGAATTCCCATGGTGGAAATGAGAAATACACTCAATTCTTTGTGAAACCCTGATTTAGGGCCTAAAATCCAGGGCAGGAAGAATGAAAATTAGATAAATTTTGATGGACATGGTATTAGACCATGAAAAAAAATGTAGAAGAAGGATAAAAAATGGGGCTACCTTATTTAGTCAGCCTTTCCCTTAGATGAATCTGTACCTGTCCATACAAATTGACTGTTGCCCAAGAATGTAGGAAAATGGTAGTTTTTTTAATTGATTTATGCCAAAAATTTACATTAGATTAGCCTACCACCCACCTATGAGGGATTTTGTAGGAACTCCCAATGGTTACAGTACATATTTGAACTAACTAGCCATTTGGGAGTTGTTTTACTAGTTTTGACACAAAGTTGCTCAAAAGTTGCTTGACAACTTTTTGAGCAATTTTGCAATATTTTTCAATTTTGCAAATTAGGTGATCAAACTTGGTTCCAACCTTTTTTTTGTGATCCCTAGTGGATCCAAACATGAAAAACATAAAAATAACCTATAAATTAGGTTTTGGACAATAATTTACCACTATTTGACCAAGGGCTTATCAAATGCCAAACTTGGAACTATGGTCTTACAAAGGAGTCCAATGAGTAACCTATGATTCTAACATGACTAGAGGCAACTTAGGACCTTGATGGAAATGCTAAGTTCCAAAGGAAAAATAATTTTTTTTAGGGTGCTCCTGCACCAAAATCCAAGACCAAAGAGGCATTCATGTAATCATTGTGGTAAACCAGGCCACACATCCAATGTTTGCAAGAGCAAAGCAAAAGGTATTCCTAAAACTACTTCTATGTTCATAAGTAATTATTATGACTATAACAAGCATGGACACAAAGAACATGAGTGCAGATCTAAGCTGAACACACCAAAGAAGAAATCTTACATGGAAAAACATTTCTCTACTTGCAACATACATGACCACACATATCATGAATGCAGGAAAAGGAAAAAGAAAGTCTAGAAACCTAAAGAACAAGAAAATGTATATCAACCGAGAAGAGTCGGTAATACATATGTTTGGGATTACAACACTTGGGTAAATTTCATAGCATGTTGTAGATATGGACATATAGCTGCTAACTATATGAGTAAATGGATAAGAAGATATAGAAACTGGACTAACCCTGGAATGACATGCTTATACTATCATAAGGGCAACCACTTAAGTAAGGAATGAAGAGACTGAGTGAAAAATTCAAGCACTTTTTCAAATGGAAACACTATTGAAGACATCAGGAGAATGAGAAATCAAATGTGGAGGAGAGCTTCAAACAATGATAATGCTAGACCAAGCACTATAGTTGGTGACACCTCATCTAATGGATCAGGTGATTCCACTACCCCCACATAAGTAATACAAGTAATTATGGAACTGCACTCTACATAGATGTATTTTACATCAGTTCCTATATTCATTGAGAAAATGCCAAATTAGCATGAATGAAGATGCACTATGGTATTTCATGTTATGTTATGTGAATCTAGTGTGGTCGGTTAATATAAATTGAGCATAAACTACACGTCGGTGTATAGATGAAACATAACCAAGTTGACACAATATACCGAGCATCATCGGTAAACATATGAAATACAACTGATTTAATACATTGTACCAAGTATTGCATATTCAATGAGATGAATACTTTTGTGTGTTAACCAAGAATCTACACTTTGGTAACCAAGTGGTAGGTGAAGCATTTAATGCATCACTTAGGTTACATTTTTCTATAAAAATGACAAACATGAACTCATTCATTCACTCAACATTAAAGAGTAGATTGCAGAGAGATAAGAAATTTAAAGAGAACACACTACAGAATAATTCGTAGCACATTTAAAGGAACTCCGACAGATCACGAGCATTCTTAGAAAGGATCCAGTAAGTATCTAGACTTACCAAGCTAACAGGTTATTTGCAAAGAAGCTCTAATTTAATGAACAAATGGAAACCACTTCCTGAACCATGAAGATCAAGATGGAAAAAGACAAGAAGGTCATTCTAATAAAGAACTCAACCTGCAAAGAACCTAACTACAAGTTCTTCCCTGAGGTTGGTGCACAGCCCGATGACAAGGGATAATTTTTGAGTATCCCACCTAGGGTTTTACTAGTCGAAGACATCCGAGCATACATCCACTGCAAAGTTGCAAAGATTAGAGACATTGAACTTGAATAAGATTATCAGAAGCTATGCAAGGATGGAAACCTAAAGGATGAACACAAACACATTAAAGTGAAAGGGTTAGCCAATACCCTACTATTCTTGAAAGAATTCAAAATATAATGGATAGGCATTGTGCTCAGCCGAGTACATAACAATAAAATATGGTTAGATGAACCTAAGGCAATCACAAAGGATGCAATTGATCTAGTGATTGGTTACCCAATCAATGAGAAGGAAAAATCCCTAAGGCACACTGGACACCCCGAAATTGAAAAACTAATTGGAGCCAAATGGGATGACAGAGGTGTGAAAGTGAATTCAATCACTAACCCTGAAATGAAGTTCGGTGCATATGTGATTGGATACAAGATCTTTTAAGCAACCAGAATGAACAATGTTGTTTGTGGAGAAATTGACACATCATATAAGATAGTAAAGAAAGGTGTGCAATTGGACCTAGCCGAGCTACTATTGAAGCAACTAGAGGAAAACATGAGAACAATTAGATCAACACAATCTAATGTAGATGTCTAAAATTGTCTTTATATTAATTTAATTAATATTTCCATAACATTATAGTTAACTTTAATTAATTATATTTGTTATATTCTTCTATCTATATAATTAAATTTATTAAATTAAATATGATTCACTTTCCTTAGTATTTGAATTTAATTTAAATACTACCCCTTTTAATGTATTAAAGCTTATTTAGTACATTATCCCTCATTAATCCCCTTTAAATAAATTTTTAATTTATTTATCCCTCCACATGACTTAATTTCTACTAAGCCAAATTATTCTAAATTTTAAATTTAGATTAAGCTAAGTTGAACCTCGATCCTACCCTACCTCACATCACTCTCACCAAATAAACCTACTCACTAATTAACTAAGATTAATTAGGCTAATTTCTTGATTTCTACACAATTAGTCCTAATTATTTGCTCACACATGTGTGAGCAAATTTCCAAAAATACAATTTTCCAAATAATCCTTATTTGGTGCCAACAAGGTTTTTTACACCCATGATGACACGTTCTTACACTTTTTAAAAGTGTCTCATTGGAGTAAAAATATTACACTCTCTTACACCTCTTACAAGATCCTTCACATGTGTAATTTAAGTACACTTTGACCCATCACATCCAAGGTTGCTCACACATGTGTGAGAAAAGTGGGCCTCTTGCATGGCTTATGTGTCCCTCATGTGGCACCTATGTAGATGCCACATGAGCTCCACCTCATCCAAGCCCTCTCTCTCCTCCAAAAAATTCTTTAAATAGAGGCCATTGTTAAGAGCAAATCATCTCCCTTTTTTGCATTGTTATCATGTTAGTTTGATTCTAGAGCATTTAAAATTTTCATAGCAAGCTTATTCATTAGTTAATGTTTAGTTCATTTTGGAAATTTAGATATCATGATTTAGGACATAATGGAATGAATCTTAGTTAGTTTTGTTTTATCTTGCATATCAATCTAGTTTAGTCTTTGCATCCATATAGTCATGGTGATGGATTGAGACAAGTTCCTCATACTTGCTCTTGAGTTCTTCACACCTTAGTTTGCATCTTCAATCAAATAGTGGGATTTTAGTATTGTGTTGGGAGAGCACACCCACAAACCTCTCTAAGAGCAAATCAAAAAGGCATTGGGTGCCTTTGTTTAGCTCATCGGAGGTCATGATGGGATCCTTTGTTTTAGAGTATGTTTAGACATGTTAAGTATGCGTATTTGATGTATTTCTCTAATGTTTGCATGTTTGAGCATGCTCCCAACAGGTTAGATTCTAGCATGTACATTTTGGCACACCTGGTGGGATCCATGTCCTTTCTTTTCCAACATTTTTTTTTAGATTTTCCGTAGTTTGGAAAAATTTCACGCAGACCCGTCTTTGCTCTGGAGTCGCTGTCTCCACTGATTACCATCTCTGATCCTCAGCCGTCTACAAAATTTGGTCATCTGTACCAATATCTCATTGTCTTTGCCTGTGCAGAAACAGACTTATAAAACTGTGTTTTAAACTACTTTTTACAAAGTTTTTAGCATCTTAACTCTTGGATTTTTGACAGTAACACAGTTTGTAGGAGTTAAATGCTTTCTAGTTTGGTAAAAATATTATTTTTAAGTCTGGTTAAGTTTGTTCTTTTTTAACAGAATTTGACTGTGTGTATTTGGCCGTTTGTGCAGGTATATCACCGTTTTTGCAGATCGCTGTCTGCACAGATCACCGTCTGCGCAGATCACCGTCTGCGCATTTTCCTGAGTTTTGTGATTCTCTACAACATTTTATATCTGAGATTTCAAATTACTAACGAATTTCATGCAGGTTCCCTAATGATTCTTAACAGATTATTAAAATGAACTTGTATGTTTAATTAAACATTTATCTTGGAATGTATGTTGTTTAAAATGAAAACTCACTCAATCTTGAATGTTAAAGGAATGAACCTCACCAATCTTGAATGACATAAGGTAAATCAACACACATTTCCAAGCTTTCTTTTTGCTTTATGGGAAATAAATTGAACATGAATCTTTAACCATACTATTGTGTCTTTTTCTTAGATAGAAAAACACATAGTTGTTTTTAATAGGTTCAATTTGGAATGAACATTTCTTGGTGTGTTTGAAAAAGTGTTTCTCAACACTTCTTTTGAGCTATATGTCATTAGATTAAAACCTTTAACATAAGTGATGCTATGATTAAGTTATAGCCGTATCCTCTCCCCTCACCTTCACGGATCTTTGGTGAAGAGAAAGCTTAGCTTAATCAAGCTTCTAGAGAGGCCTGTCTAGAGGGAGCACTTCCCCTTTAGAGGATGACCTCAAACCGGTAATCCCTTCGGCCGGTATAGAAATAAAGTGTGACCCAAAGGTCCTCTTTATCCCTTCAAGCTCAGGCGAGTCATGTTCAATGGTAGTCCATACTGAGTGAATATCCTCATCATATTGGCATGGTTGAACTAGAGACTTAAGTGTCTCACGACATACAAACCGATTGTGGGGATGCCACGAAACCTTACTAGAAACTATAAATTAGTAGCCTACCTGATTCACCTCCGAACGATGACTTATTATAGTGCAAGGGGAGGGAAGATTCTCCCCCCAATATTCCCATCATACATGTCCCAAGGTATTGTGTTGCAAAAGAGATCTTCGTAGCACGACAACAATACCAGGCAAAAGGCAAAAACACAGGTGCCCTTCCAGGGGTGACATTGCTGTGTGAACTGAAGGACTCCCAAGCAATGGGCCTATAATATTTCATGCAAAGCCAAATTCCTAAGGTAGCTACTATTTGAACTATCTTCATTGTGATAGACCCAGTAAAAACCTAAGTGGCTTGAAAGAGTCACTTAAACATACACAAACAAGATCCTACAATTTCAAATCAAGGTTTCATAATGTCACATTTGCTATTATCCCTCAAGGTTGCTTTGTCCCTTGTTGGATTGTTTTGAGACGTGTGTCTATTATTTTCTAGTTTGCATGTGCTAAAATCAGTTCTTGCCATAGAATAAATTTGCCCAAAATTAGACTGAAGGTCAAAAATTTGCCTAGAATTTCAACACACTACCTTAGTCACAGTCGGCCATCTCTGCTCTAGATTTTCCATCTACATAGATTACCATCTGTGCAGATCATCATCTGCGAAGATTGTCGGCTGCGTCTGAGACTGTCATCTCTACTTTAAAATAGTGAGCTTCCAAATTTTCTGAGATATTCAAAATTTGACCTTCTGCTAGACCCTGAAATCGTTTGTCCTAGATCATTCATTCATTCAGCCAAGATGAGATTTTCCATGACATGACCAATTTCAAGAAACATAAGAAGGTTAAGCTTCCAACATCTCCAGTCTATAGAGAGCAAAAGGAAACCACTCGTAAATCCAAAGAATACCAACATATTGTAACATCTGTCAAACAAGAGATTGAGCATCATGAGAAAATTAACAAAATCCTCTACAATAACAAAGTTTGCAATTTCATGGCCAAATATTCCATCAATAGTGCTTTCATTTCCATTGAGCAATACGATTAGATAACATCTAGCTTTTGGATCATTCTTCCATTCTTCTATCATCATTCTTCCTTCTCTTGGAGCATTAGATCAAACCATCAAATCAAATCAATCCTTTAGGTTGAAAGACCTTAATCAAAGTATTACAAACCTTCATCCTCAAACAAACACAACATTGCTTGTAGACCATCAGTCCGTCTCAAGTAATTTAAATCCCTTAGTGATGTCCCATTTTTCTTGAGATCACAAGTCAATTTTCAAGTAGAACAGATGTTACTTTAAATCCTTTTGTGTTTGTATCATCATAAGGTTTTGACATGCTTAGGTTTTGTTCCAAAAACCTTTAAATCAATCAATCCAATCAATCAATCAAATCTTTAATCAAATCCAATCAAATCCAAGATCAATATCTTTGATCCATATCATTTCTTACATCTCCTTTGTCTTCCATTCTTCTAAAAATTTCACCATTGTATGATTGTAACTCGATCCAAAGCTAGAAACATGAGGTGTGGAACACTCAACACCACTACCTATGAAGTGAACCCTTTTGGCACTCAATAATTTCAAGGTCCTGAAGTACAAGCTGAGGAAATTCATGAAGAGACTGAGTTAGTAGAACAAGATGAACGACCTACCCAAGTGAATGACTTCCTTAGCGATCCTTACAATGTGGAAATGGTTGAGAAATCCATTATGAAAAATAGTGGTAAAATATTCTTAAATAGTATTTGAAATGGTGTCACAGTACCCGCTAATTTTGATGATACACTCCTTACCTGGAACATCACTAAACCCACCTCTGCTACTTCTGCAGCCATGGCTTCTACTTCAAATGATACATCATCATGTGATACCGATAAAGGGGCTGTTAGTGAACCTCCCACTTCAATACCTATATCCACACCTTTATTACCAACTGCATCAATACCTCAATTAACGCCAGAACAAATTCAACAAATCTTAAGTGCTTTGCCAAACAATACTGTTGACAATAGCACTCAAACAATGACGACTCAAGGAGTAAGCACTAACATCAACAACATAGGGTAGGTTTCTATTCCCTTGTATACATCATCCTTGTTTTAGACAACAGGGATGAAGACATCCGCAACTAACACATCTTGAGCCTATTAGTATATACCTCCTCCTACCATTGGTATGACCTCCACAGGCTTTTCAGCTTCACAATTTGGAGGAGGCAGAGGTTATGTACCCCCATTTCTCACATAGAATACTCTAGACTTCACCCAACAATTCAATGAGCTTAAGAACATTGTACAAGGCTTACAGAATGGGGGCAAGAAAGAGTTTCTTTTGAAGAGATTTGTCCCTACCCGTTTGACAAGTCTATCACAATGCAACCATTCCCACCAAACTTTGAGATGCCTAAATTTGAGAAATACAAAGGTGAAACATTTCCTCTACAACATCTCAAATAATTTTACATTGCATGTCAAGAAGTTGCCTATAATGAGAACTACTTAAAAAGACTCTTCACTAGGAGTATTGGAGGCACAACTTTGGAAAGGTTCATGGCCCTTCCTTATGGGTCAATCTCTACCTTCTCTGATCTTACAGAGAAGTTTGTTGGACAATATTCATATAACATTGAGCATCAAGCAACACTCAATGATTTATATAATACTAAATAAAAGAATGGAGAAACCTTTGCTAGTTTCTTACAACGATGGAGACATATTGCAAATCACATGCCATGGAAAATACCTGATAGTCACTTAATTGACATCTTCACAAAGAATTTAATCTTTGAGATGTCTTTCCAAAGTAAAATGGCTTCACTTAAAACCTTTGAATCCCTTGTCAAGAAGGGAAAAGACATTGAATATGGCCTTTGGTAAAGAGGTAGCATAAAAAATTATACTCCCTCCAACAATGATAAACCAAAATTTTGGAGTAAAAACAAAGGAGTTGTCAATGATGGAGTGACTGATTCCAAGCATGTCCAAAATGTTCAAGCATCCAAAAATAACAATCAAAACAATTGCAATAACAATCAGAATCAAAATCAGAATCGCAACAACAATCAAAATCAAAATCAGAATCAGAACAATCAGAACAATCAGAATCAAAACAACAATCAGAATCAGAACAATCAAAACAACAATCAACAGCCACACAATAAATCATTCTTATTTCCTTGCAATAACTACAACAATAACAACAACAACAATAATAATGACAATCGATAATGGCGACAGTTCACAGCTTTGGCAGAACCTCGCAATGTGATCTTCAAACAACTAGCTGATCAAGGAATGATAGTCTACCCAAATACTCGACCTTTCGATGAAAATCAACCTAAACCAATTTGGTATAGAGATAATGAGTATTGCGATTATCATCACATCAAGGGACATGATACCAATAAATGCATGAAGCTTAGGCATTTTGTGCAAGATCTCATTAAAGATGGGAAAATTGAAGTTGAAGGTCAGAATGCATCCTCGTCTAATGCGAAACTCAAAGTCTACAATCAACCCTTCCCACCTCACAATCAAAACAATGCATCAAACGCAATCCCATATGACTATTCTACCAATACTATTACAGGCCATGATCAAACATGTGCAAGTTTAAGTGAAAATGATATCTTTGGGTTTGAATCACTTTGTGGCCGCATTGAAGAATCTAACACACATGTTAATACCATAATCCTCAAAGCTGCTGATTGTAATGCTACTACACGTAGACCCAGAGTCACTGCCCAAGCTACTGATAAACCTTCTACATCTACAAATCCACTAGCTACACCATCTATTGCTGCTCGGCCTGCTTCACACTTTGACTTATTTTTCCAGTTACGGAAGACACCTGCACAGATATCCATTCTAGAGCTCTTGAAAACTTTGGTAATTCATAGAGAAATCCTTGATAAATCTCTAAATGAATCCCGTGTCCCTGAGAACATCAATGCTGCACAATTCAAAGCTATGATAGGGAACCTAGCCACGCAAGAACATATGATCTTCACTGATAAGGACTTTGGTGGTCCTGACCCTCATCATAATAAGTCCCTCCATAGAGAAGGAAAAATTTTCTCCACAAGAGTAAAACAAGTCCTCATAGATGGTGGATCTGGCTTAAATTTGTGCACATTGAAAATGATTCATAATATCAGTCTTTCTAAGGACCTCATTGATGCAGACAAATGAATCACAATAAAAGCCTATGATGATCGAGAATGAGAAAGCAAGGGTTTGATCACATTACCCTTACAAGTGGGCCCAACCCTGATTGAAACTATTTTCCATGTACTAGATCTAGATCTACCTTATAACATCTTGCTGGGATGTCCATGGATACACTTTATCAAAGGTGTACCCTCTACTTATCATCAATGTCTAAAATTCCCACATCATGGTAGAGAAATCACAATTCTTGGAGATCCTGAGCCCTTTCAATACTGCAAGAGATTGGAAGGCAAACAATCTAACTACTATCTGCTGAATGAGTTTGGTCGACATTTCAATCAAGAAACCCCTATTTCAAACACTCCATTAGTTCCAAAAAAGACATCAGAAACACCAGCTGAGCAATCCAAAGGAAAGGAAAAAGTTACTGAAGACAAGGCTATTGAAGACAAACCCTCCTCATCTGAAGCAAAGGCCACATTCACAGATCAAGGCATGGGAGAGTATAAATTTGAAAGTGCTCTATGCATTGGGAAACTCCCTTTGTCTCAAAAGTCTTATGGAAGACCATCACCATTACCCCTCTATAAAGATAAGGTGCTTATGTGCTGCAAATCAACTATTTTTGAACATTGGGGATCCCTATTAGATGAACACATGGAATATAGTGTCCTTGATTGGCTCTATAATGATGAAGAAGAACGACCTGTAATTTTCCCCAAAGGAAAGTATCCTAAGGTTACTCCAATTGTCGAAAGCATGGGATATCATGGTACTAGCCTTGGAGCTAATGAAATAGGTTAGAAGAAAATCATAACAGCCAATGGCTATCCTAAAGGACATGGATTGGGTTCCGTAGAGACTAAGATTAACTTCGGTAAGGATTATTGTCTAGCTGCCTCAGATTCAGACACTAAGGAAGAGTTCTTCAAAATTCCTTTCCACTATATTGAAGATGACCTAAATGAAAACCATCATTTATTCACTATTACCCAAGCCGACCTTTCATCCCCTCGTCTACCCCTTACAAACCCTTAATTAATTGACTGGGATCAGCAAGACTCACCACCATCTTTGGATGTTTGTGATTTAGATGAGGCAATTTTAACCCTCTTTGGACTTAAGAATCTCTGAGAGTATGAAAATCAGATCCACTATAGTGAAAAAGCCTACTTCGATAGCAAGGTCAACTGTCCCAGTCGCAAAAATGAAAAAGAAAATAAAAATCAAAAAAATGAAAATACATCCTCTGGTGAAAACCTCTCGCAGGCACCTTTGGATGAAGAAAAAGATAAAATAAAGGACGCTTCCTCTAGTGAAAACCTTTCTAAGGTGCTAGAGGAGGGAGAGGCTGAATTTCCATTTATATCTTCAGAACTAGAAGTGTCCTCTATGATCATTGAATATACTATTCCAATCAACCTAGACACAGAAGAAGATCCACACATCACCTACATTGTAGTTTCTCTCAGCGATCAAGAAAAGAAATACATGACAACATTCTTGCATAAACACAAAATCAATTTTTCCTAGACTTACAAAGACATGCTTGGGCTAGATACAGATCTTTTCATGCATCATCTTTCTATAGATCCAAGTGTAAAACTTGTTAAGAAAAAACTTTACAAGTTGCATTCACAGGTCGCATTGGTAGTCAAAGTAGAGCTTCAAAAGATGCTGGACGCTAAAGTAATCAGAACAATTGATTATCCTGAATGGGTTTCTAATATTGTACCAATAGGTAAGCCTACTGAGGCATTTGCATCTACACTAATTTTAGAGACCTAAACCTTACATGTCCCAAAGATGATTTTCCACTCCCAAATATTGACATTATAGTGGATTTGACGGCAGGACATGAAATGTTGTCACTTATGGATGGCTTCTCAGGTTACAATCAGATCAGGATAGCACTAGAAGACCAGCACAAAACTGCATTCACAATGCCTTGGGGCACCTTCTGTTATCAGGTGATGCCTTTTGGCCTTAAAAATGCCGGATCCACTTATGAATGAGTAATGACTACCATCTTTCATGACCTTTTGCATGTCATCATGGAAGATTATGTGGATGATCTTTTAGGCAAATCCAAAACAAGGGAATCACATATTCCTATTCGTACTACCATCTTTGAGCACTTGGAGAAGTATAAGCTTAGGTTGAATCCTAAGAAGTGTGTTTTTGGAGTACAATCTGGTAAGCTACTTGGATACATTGTGTCACGACGTGGAATAGAAGTTGATCCAAAGAAAGTGAAAGAAATCCTAGAGATGCCACCACCCAAAACATTGAAGAAATTACACATTTTACAGGGAAAACTACAATCAATCAAAAGATTCATGTCACAACTAGCAGATAAGGTGCATCCATTCTCTCATCTCCTACGCAATAATATCAAGTTTTAGTGGGATTGCTTGTGTCAAAATGTATTTGAGAAACTGAAAGGCTATCTAGCTAATCCACCTGTGTTGGTACCACCTATTTCTGGTCATCCTCTGATTTTGTACATATTTTCTATAGAGGTTGTGTTGGGAGCCCTCCTGGCACAATTAGATGATACCGACAAAGAGCGAGCAATTTACTATCTCAATAGGACTCTTGTTGGCTATGAGTTGAATTATTCCCTAATTGAGAAGGCATGTTTGGCTATTGTTTTTTGTATGTAGAAACTATGACATTATATGCTTAATCATAAGATTCATCTTGTTGCCAAAATTGATCCACTCAAGTATCTCCTAGCACGTGGTTCTCTTACTGGTCGTACAACAAAATGGGTCATGATTCTTAGTGAGTTTGACATTGTTTATGTGGATTGAAAAGCCATCAAAGGACAATTAATTGAAGATTAGTTAGCTGAAGAGCCTATTGATGGTAAACATCCTTTGATCAGAGATTTTTCCAGATGAATCAGTCCTTAATCTTGCCCTGAATCCACTATGGAAACTTTATTTTGATGGATCCTTCAATCAGAAAGGATCGGGGGCAGGAATCTTGTTTGTTACACCAAAAGGGGATCTCATCCCTAAGTCTTACAAATTACAGTTTCCTTGTTCCAAAAACATTGCAGAATATGAAGCCCTTGTACTTGGACTTTGACATGCCACACAATGGAAGATTCTGACTTTATTGGTGCTCGGTGATTCACAGTTGGTTATCAAACAAGTTGTGTATGAATATCAAATGAAGGATGACAAGTTGCTTCCCTATCACCATATAGTCAAAGATCTCAAGACAAATTTCACTAAGCTAATCTTCCAATAGATCCCTCACATGAACAACAAAGTAGTAGATGCCATGGCAACAATTGGGTCCTTGATCACTATGCTAGAACACAACGCACGATGTGAGTTTCTTGTTGAGAATCTTACGATCCCTGCCTATGAAAAATCAAATTTCAAAATGGTGTGTGAAATTGCTGATCCCAATTCCCCATGGTACCAAGAAGTATATTCCTACCTTCATGATGGACATACCCCACTTACTTTAACCCCCAACCAACGTAAAACCTTCATTCTCTGCAGTTCCCAATACACAATCCTTGCTGATACCCTCTTCCAAAAGCATTTCGATGGAACTCTTTTAAGGTGTCTAAATTTTGATGAAGCACAAACGTCCTTGGAGGAGGTACATCAAGGAATCTGCAGGGCCAACTCTAGTGGACTTGCTTTGGCCAAAAAGTTGTTATGCACTGGATATTACTGGCCTACAATGGAACAAGATGCCTACAACTATGTGAAGAAATGTGTGCCTTGTCAGTAGCATGATGATTTGATACACGCTCCCTCCCAATCCCTCTAGCGCACCATCACCCCTTGGCCTTTTTCATGCTGGGGTCTCAACCTCATTGGCCAGATTTTCCCTAATTCTTCCAATGGCCATAAATACATCCTTGCTGCTACAAAGTACTTTACCAAGTGGGTCAAAGATGTTCCTCTCACCTACACTACTGAAAATAGATTTTGAAGTTCATTTTGAACTATCTTATCTGTCGCTATGGCATTCCTCAGAACATTGTTACTAATAACGGAGGACCTTTCAAGAACAAGGATGTCATAGAGATATGTAGGAAATTCAGCATTACCCACCATACTTCTTCCAAGTACTTTCTACAAAGCAAAAATCAAGCTGAGGCTACGAATAAAACCATCCTCAGAATCCTCAAGAAAATGGTCAATAAAGTTGGTTGTGATTGGAACCTTTGCCTCAACCTTGCCCTTTAGGCTTATCACACTTCCATTCAAACCCCCATGGGAGCCACTCCCTTTTCCATTTTTTACGGTACTGAGGCTATTCTACTAATTGAAATTGAGCTCCCTTCCCTCATAATTTCTCTCAAGAATCTGTTGTCTGAATAAGAATATAGAGTTGCCCACTTGCAAGAGCTGGAACTCCTCGATGAGAGACACCTCAATGCCTTAGACCACCTCTGCATGAATCAAAACCACCTTCACCTTTAGCTCAACAAAATGATCAAGCCTCATCAGTTTGAGGTTGGTGATCTTGTCCTGCAACACAATATGAAGAACCTCGAGAAGCGTGAAAAGAAAGGCAAGTTTTAACCTAATTGGCTGGGTCCCTTCATCTTTACAACAAAGTATGGTTCAGGTGCTTATCAGATTGTGTCACCAGAGTGAGATCCACTCCCTAATCCTATAAATATTGTACATCTCAAGCGCTTCTATGCTTGATCAGTCAGTAGTCCATTGTACAATAGAAATCTTCAAAAAATCCAAAAAATGAGAAAAGCAGAAAATCCAAAAACATTCAAAAAGCAATCAAAAAATCAAAAAAGCATTTAAAATACAAAAGCTTGAAAAGAACAAAAGAGAAAGAGAAATAAATTTGTCCGTCTATGAAAACCACTTCGGTGGTGCAATGGATAAGTACCATGGTGAAAACCTATTTCAGGTACCATGAGTAGTCAGATCCACCATCAGTTTCCACCATTTGTCTATATAGCTTGCATCGCCTTTCATAATAAGTGTCACTACCCATATCTGTGCAGGTATTTCTTTCACCATGTTTCCACTTCCGTAATAAAGATTCCCGCACGACTGAGCTTACCAAATCAAATACTGAGCTTTGTTCGAGACACAGTGATTGCAAACATTTTACACCAAATCAGCAGGCAGATTGGATTTCCTATGATCGTTCTATTCACAAGCAATTTCCAACGAATTCTCATTTTTTTATCAATCAATCTTTGGCCCGTCAGGATGCATCCTTCTGGTGTCTGCTATTCTATCAATCCTCACATAAAAATTGTTCATGGAAAGAACTTTTGGACTAAATGACTACTTGGTCAGGATGCCTTCTATTGATTTTATCTTGTGTTTTACTATGTTTTTATCGCGACACCCTCGATCTTCTATATCTTAGTTCATTATGGTGAGTATCTAGTGAAATACGTGTCATTTGTGGTATGATCTTCTTGTCATAGTTTGTTGATGCATCTATGTTTTGATATCAGGTTATGACTATGTATGCCTCACTGTGGGCAGGATTCATGCATCTCAAATCCCTCAAAATATTTGGATGTACTGCATCTCCTCATGAGTAACATTTCATAAGATCCATCATATCTGATATCTTGCATTTTTGTTCCTAACAAGCTATTTGTCTGAGAGTCTAGTCCATGAAAAGGAACCATGTCACTTGTGCTTTCTAGTACATGGTGCATAACTCCTTTTGTAATATCAAACTAGGGTGTGCTCTCCAACATTAACATGGTATCAATCCCACTATCATCATGTAGTTAGTCTTTGCATTATAGTTAGGTCATATTGCATTGTGATTTTGCTCTTGGAAAAGGTTTCTCTTTATTCCCCCTATCCGGTCACCTAAGTGATTTTATCAGACCTATTTGATACACACAAAATAGTGTCCTCATATGTCTCATATTGAATTCATTCATTAGGTTACTTTTTTAGATCATTCATTAATCATTACTCATTACCGTTCTATCGTATTATTATTCATTATTAGTTTCATTGTTCATTTAGTTATAGCGCATTAGTACTCATTATCAGTTGCATTGCTTATTTAGTTCATTAATCATTATTCATTATCAGTTGCATTGTTCATTTAGTTCATTAATCATTACTCATTATCAGTTGCATTGTTACTCCATTCATTAATTATTATTTATTAACAGTTGTATTGTTACGTCATTCATTCACTAAGGTTGCATTTAATTTCATTACATATTTCATTTATCATTCATTCATTTAGTTGCATTGTTACTTCATTTTAATCATTATTCATTATTGTTGCATATAATTACATTTCCTTCATTTAGTTGCATTGTTAAGTCCTTAAACATTTTTCATTCATTTTAGATTCACAAATTATATATACATTTACATTTATGCATTACATCAATACATGACAAAATATATCCATCTATAAGCATTAACACATTACATCTAACATCTATATATATCTGCATCTCATCCCTGCATCACAAATACATCAACATCGTCATACATATATTCATCTAATCCTACATGTTAGTCATAAACATCACATGACATATATAACATCATAATGCATCCATACATCCTGCATGAATATCACATCATATAACATCATAAAAGTCCATAAATCAAAGTCTAATAGTCCCAAAGTAGTCCATGTATATATCTCAAAAATGTCAATATCATACATCATGTGTCACATAAATCATACATCATGTGTCAAAAATGTGTATCCAAAATGTTCTGAAAGAATCATGGTGGTGGCCGCGATGGTCTTGCACCACTGCTGGGACGTGGTGGTAACCCCACTGATCCTTGTGACCCTCATCTGGTGCTCTTTGTCTGAGCTCTCTAAGAGTATGTAGGCTGTCGTGCCTCCTCTGGAATTGCACCATAGTAGAGCCCCATGTAATATGTGGCCTCTTGGCCTCTCTACCTTGCCTCCCTCTATGCCGCCATGGCATCTGCCATCATCTGCCCAATTCCTACAGCCCTGCCTGCTAGCCGGGCTATATTGTGTTCTGCCTTGTAATCCTCTGCACATCTCCATGCTAGATCTTTCTCTACCATAAGAGATGCTATCTACGCTGACATCACTACTAGCTCCTCATCATGATCCCCATGCTCCTCAATAATAGTGAACTTTTCGCTGTCCACCCGAGCCTGTAAAATGTCTAGTGCTCTCTGAGCACTATCTCCCCAAGCAGTCTCTGCTAAGAGCTCTCCCTGTACCCTGGTGACCTTTGTCTATAGGCTACTGGCTGTGGCCTATTCTATAGATAGTAGTCCCTGTAGCCACTAGATCTTATCCTGTGTGCTCACCTCAGTCGCCTGAGATGTCGCTAATAAACCCTGTACTCTACCCAGCTTAGTTTGTAGGCTATCTCGCTCTGCTATGACTGTGTCATGTGTATCCTGGGCTACATATCCTGCTGGTGGTACCTGTCCTTGTCAAGGTGGCCCCTATGGCCCCTGTCCCTATCCTAGTGGCCCTTGTCCCTATACTGGTGGCCCTGGTGGCCCCTGTGGATCTTGTCCATGTACCTGTATGTCAGGAATGATGGGTGGCTGCCCTCCTACGGGTATCTGTACCTATCCCCTTCACCTCGGTGCTACAACCCTGGGCCAGACTCTCCTCTCACTGGCCCCTCCTCCATCTCCTCCCTCGTCCTCATCATCATCCTCCCCTCCTCCATCCCCTCCGCCCCCTGGCTTATCATCCTCCTATACGATCCCTGGGACCGTCAATCTAATCAGCCTATGAGCAACCCACCAATGAGCATATGTGGGCACTACTCCTACATCCTGCAATGACTCTCAAGCCATGATCCATGGGACCTCAATCATCCCCATAAAAGATGCTTGTGCTATGCACAGATCTACACCTATACCCCATGTGTGTGTATATTTGTGCACCTGTTATCTGCAACACAACACTTCAATAAGTCATTTTGTTAGTGAAAAACAAGGGTTAAAGAGCATATAAGCCATAACATCGAATTATTGCTTTCTAACTAGGATGAGTGTAGCATGTAACATAAAATCCCTTAGATTTATGCCAAATACTAGTGACATAAACAACCTAGCATGAAAGATTTAGTTTAAAACAAGCTAATATTCAATGAGCAATGCATATTAATCTAAAAATGGACATTCTAACAATACAATAAACATGAACTATGGAATGAAGTATGAGTCTAAATCTATTTCAATAACACAACAATGCATTTACAATATGGGATGAAGGCTTATTTGATCTCAAAAATGGCTTCTATTTATAGAAGAATGAGAGAGAGAGAGGGGAGACAAGGTTAATTAATGAGTTGAGGGACTCATTAATGGTGGTGTAAGAGCCATTAATGCATTGAGAATTAATGAAGCATGGAGGAGACATGGGCTTAAGGAATCTTCATTAATGAGGCATTAATGAAAGCCTTAAAGAAGCATGGGAAGGGTGGCTTGAGAAGGTGGACTTGAGGAAGGAATCTTGAGATTCCTTGACTTTCTCAAGTGGGTGGAGTTGTTAATCATTTCCTAATGGAATGTGACAACATTAGGAGGTGGGTTAGGGTTAGAATTAGAATTAGGATTAGATTAGCATGGGTGAATGGGTTGAGATGGGTTAGAACCTAGGGTAGAAGTGGTTGAGATAGGTTAGGTTGGGGTTTAAGGGAATATAAATGAAATGAATTAAACTTATTTAATTCATTTAAAATATAGGAATTAATTATT
>MU225553.1:1132333-1147603 GCA_018584345.1 Thuja plicata
TATTAAACTAGAAAGCTTGAAAGATGATGGAATTAAGATACTAGATATGTAAATGAACTACATTAAGAATCAACATATCATTAATCCAAATGAAATTAATCTAATTATGCAAAATAAAGCTTAAAAGAATGATAACAATAAGGCAAAATCTAACTATAGTTTTGATGCTCTCCAATTCATCCTTTCTAATGAAGAAAAAGGGGTCCAATTTATAGAAAACCATGGAAAGAGGGTGAAGAGTTTCTTGAAAAGAAACGGTTGCCTCTTCACTTTCATTTGAGACAAAAATGCAAGAGTTATTTAATAAAAAGAGTGGATTATTGCCACATGAGTGACCTTTCATATAGAATTATGGAATTATTTTTGAGGATAATCCATTCAATCAATTAAATAACTATTCAATTCCTTTTTATGTATATTAGCTAAAGGGGGTGGAATTAATTTAATTTAAAAGCACTTAGGACTTTAGAATTAAATTAATTAATCATAGGGATTTTTAGCTAATAAACCTTGAAAATTTAGGAATTAAATATAATGTCAGATTTATGCAAATTTGGGTTTTCTACATTTGAGACTCAGTCAATTAAAGTCAATTAGGAAGAGAAATTGCCTAGTACAATAGGACTTCGATGATGAGAAAATTGAAGGAGCGCACCAAAATTGATTAGGATTATAATGTGCCAATTTTGGGGTGTTACAAGGGGTTTATTTAATTCCTTTATAATTAAATACTATATCCATGTTTGATTTTGATTTGATTTAATTGGTTTTGAATTGATGTGAATTCTATGGATATAATAGTTAATATAAATTAGTGATAAAAATCACCTAGAACATTAAATTGATTCGAAGAATTATGCCAAACATTAACAGGGTCATTTGGACATAATCGAGGGTACGATCACACTTAGGGAAAATAGGGTCCATAGTTGAAACAAACCAAATTTAGGTGGTTACATTTTCCCCTCTTTGAATTGATGTGCGAGTAGTGCATTGATTCAAAGAAAGTTTTCAATTTTGACTTCAGAAAGATTGAGAATTCCATTCTTGGTTGTCAAATGAAATGTTGATGAGATCAGTCTTGCACTTGATCAAACAAAACTAATAGAATTGATTTTGAACTTGGTTGTCACCCAAAAATCTATAAAAGATTTTAAACATACCAATTTTGAACTTGGTTGTCGTCCAAAGATTGATAATACTGATTTCGAACTTGGTTGTCATCCAAAAAGCCAGTATGAAGTTGCCAGGAGCTTTAATAAAAATCTTTTAAAATGAGGAAACATAAGATATTGAGCTCATGAGAACCAAATATTTCTATCCAACAGTTCCAAATTTAGTCAAGGAAACTGTTATGCCCCTAGTTTGTTTGATAATGAAGTCATTTTTAATGCATTTTTAAGAAAAAAATTAATTGATGATAGTGTGATCATGCCCCCTCGACAATGAAATCGAAGGAAAAGAATAAATCCCTCAGTTGGAAGAATGTATCACTTGTAGGAAGCGGTTAGGACAAGAAAGAATGGAGTAGAAGAAGTAGAAAAAGGTGTGTTTAAAAATAAACACATGAATACCAAGTTAATTACGTGAAAATATGAGTGATAAGACTGATAAAATGATGTTAGACCAAGATTGATGATGAAATGTGTAGTAGGACAGATTCTGGGAAGAAATGAAGCAAATCTATAGTTTTTGAAATCATTGTAAGAATGGTACTGTGCTGCTGGAAACATCTTATGCACCTTCGATTTGGTTCCTGATTAAGTAAAAAGAGAGCATAAATGTAGTTGTAGTTGTTTGGGAGGAGTTTCGGAACTCCTAAATGGCTCAAAAGACCAATATAAGCCTCCAAAATTACCATTTTGCTATTCATTTTCACTTTCATCCATAGTAATTCAGAGAGCTCTACAGATAAGATGCTAGTCCCTGTGAGGAAGCATCATTTTGAGATGAGCCATCGACATCAACACCCAGCCGACTACCCACCACCGATAAGTGCTCAATAAACTACCGTGTGAATTTTGCAAATTTCAATTTCATGTATTTTTTTTCTTTTATAGCCCTTGCCATTTTCAATCGCATCTGGGATTCTGGATTGCAACCTGCGAATCCCGTATCGCATCCAATTTTTCCTGGATCGCATCTGATTTTTCTGGATTCCTGCATTGCATCCATGATACCTTGGATCACATCCCTTTTTCTTATTTTTGTCATGTTTTCAGTTGAAATCCATCAATGTGTCACACCCTATTTTCTTAGGGTCGCACCCTGTATTTAGGATCGTATCCCATTTTTTTGGGGATCGCATCATGTAAACTTAGTCACATCCTATATTTCTAGGATCACATCCAATAAACTAAATCACACCCTTCTATTTTAGAATCGTATCTAGTTAGAAGACTTAGAATTTCAATCTGTTTGATCTGTTTGCATCCTGCAAACTTGGAATTACTTAGTTGATTAGGAGTTTGCCCCTGTATTGTAGACAAGATACTGATGTATTGTCATTTTTGTCCAAAATAGGCCCAGTTTGAGGTAGTCACATTTTGCGGCACTTACCTTGCACACGTACTTGCATTTTATAGACGGTTGTCAGATGATGAGCAAACTACCATGATCTGATGCAAATTATGCTCATTGATAGGCTTACCCGAGATTGGGGTAAACTGTGGGTTGTTGACTGCTCTGGCTAAGAGATGGCACTCAGAGCACAACACCTTTCATTTACTGACTGGAGAGATTACAGTGACTCCTGAGGATGTCTGGAGGATACTTCATGTACTGATTATCAGGCATGAGGTATAATTTGAGTCGACGGTGGCTGTGGTGATTGGTGCTGCGTGGAGATATTTCTAGGATGACACCATAGATTGGAGATATCTATCTTGGGATTACATGGTCAATCATTATGATTGTTTATCTATTTATTTAGTAGGTCTAGTAGGTGGCATCCTGATGCCTGATAGGGGACAACACAGATTCATGGTCAGTTGGGTAGACATGATAGAGCAGATGGTGACCCACCGACAGAGATTTGCATGGGGTAGCTATATCTTAGCCCACATGTATAGAGAGCTGCATGAGATAGTGTACCACTATACTCAGAGCATGACCGTAGGCATTCTTATTCTCTAGATCTGAACCTGGGAGCACATCCCTATGACACGGCTGATTGTAGACAGATAAAGGGCACCAGAGAAGCCCTATGTTTATATGTATGCAGGTCTTTTTTAGAAGCCCCATCTGGGCAAGATCAAGTACTAGCGCCGCTTGTTTGATGCTATGACAGAGGTCATTTGGAGGCCATATTTAGATTGCAAGGCATGGACCTCAGATGCCTGGTAGGTACCCTACTTATGTTAGAGCCGATATCTCATTGACAGGACTAGATATATTATAGAGCGGTTCATGATCACCAGAGTGCTGAGGCAGTATGGTCGTCGATAGGGTAGGATGGAGGACATTGCTGTATATGCCCAGACCAGAGATGAGACACCATTATAGAGGCACAATTACACTATGAGATGGCTCATTAGGAGATCTGTGACATGGTGGCAGTAGACTGGGATCTCTGTCCAGATGCAACTGATGCAGGTGTGTTAGATGGATATGCTACTAAGAGGCTTCAGTACCCCTTCCCTCGATTCACCGTTCCTAAGGAGATAATTCCTTGTATAGAGGAGCCCTTAGACTATGATCTTGATGATTGACCAGCCAGGGGTAGGGGTGATGCGCAGAGAGATAGGGCTCCTGGCAGGCATGGAGGGCGTGATGGTGGTAGGGATGGAGGTAGGGATGGTAGAGATGTCAGGCGCCCTCCTCCCGATGATGGTCCTGATGGAGATGATAGGGGTGGAGGTGGTGAGGAAGTGGATACAAGTGGAGCCAGTGGTAGTGGACAGGGCAGATGCCAGAGATTCAGATTTGTGGCCTCTCAGAGAGATACTGTCCATTTCTTACAGGAGAGAAACTACGATAGAGGCGTCAGGGGTCATAGGATAGACCACCAAATAGAGGATAGGATAGGTCCCAGGATCAGGATGGAGGTAGAGATGGAGATCCACTGTCTAGATGTGAGCATGAGAGGGAGCAGCTCTGAGCTAGGATTACAGTGTTGGAGGCCCGAGTCACCACTGTAGATGCCCTATTGGTGGACAGGGATATACAGCTTGAGTGGCTTAGAGCAGAGAGTGACATGCAGGGTGAGATGCTCAAAGCTGAGAGAGATGCACATGCTCAGACAACGGTCCATCAGGGACAAAGGGACACATACTATTATGCCCTGTATCATGTAGTAGTTTCGGAGGGCCAGAGAGCTCCTTCCTTTTCTTGAGTGACTTAGCAGTCAGAGGGGGCCATGCCACCTCCAGTAGCTCCTTTTGTACCACCTTCTCCTCCTCCTCCTGATCAGGGAGAGGGGGCGGGATAGAGTTGACATTTTGTATCATCTTTATGACATGTGTATCTTGAGATTATATTTGTATATCTAGATCCTGCTAAGATCCCTTTTTTGTATATCTGGATCCTTCTAAGATCCATTTTTGTAGATGACATTCATACATGTATATCTGATTCATTTTGGCTTACTAATACTCTGATATGATTTATGCATACTGTTCCATATGTTGATCTGTACCATGTTACAATGATATATATATCTGACATAGCTTCCTGATTCTGACATGTTTCATGAGCTCTTTTTTCTTTCATAGATGTGATAGATGTATTTTGCACATGTGATGATATCTTGGTCTCGTGATGAGTTAATTTTTAGATGATAGTTCATCATTTTATGATTGGATGTGATGAGTCATTACTGATATAAATATGTTTTAAATGATACTCATGTGAAAATGCAAATGTATGTTTCTTTTGATTTTCCATTATGCAAAATAGATGTATGGATGCATTTAGGATGAAAAAATAAAAATGCAATACATGGATGCTTTATTTTTGTATTTTCCTGTTGCTTCTTTTCAATGAATGCAAAATGTATGCTATGGATGTGCAATGATATTTGATATCAGTAATATGGATGATTTAATTAACTTGATTTTTAGAAGAAGATAGAAAGCATTTTGAAGCACAAAAAGTCTTTAATGTTTCTCCTTTCTTGTTTATATTCCATGCAATTTGTAAAAAATGTAATGATATGCAGACTCTTAGGACTTTGTCACTGGTATGCAAATGTATAGCTTTTTATCATCATTGGGCACTTTTTCAGAATAGATACCACTTGATAGTACAACCATCACTAATACCCACTGGTATTATGAAAGTATGAATACTATGTTTTATTGAAATGTCAGAAATAGACTTAGGCATCAAGGCATTGGCGCCAGGATAACAAAATAGTCACCTTCCTTTTAATATACCAGATTCTGATTAAGGAAAGATATTGGACCCACAATGTGAAAATTCATATCCTTGGGGACATTATGATTCGTATACCTTAGTGAGAATTTGGATTAGAAAATAGACAAGGAAAATGTTTCAACCTCACCGTAGTTTACACATAAGGAAGATCAAGATATATGCGGCTATCCACCCATAGTGGCAGCTCTTACCATAAAAATCCAAGTTAGGTGAAATTTATAGGATCATTTGGAACAATCACCATTTGCAGAAAACCAAAAAAACATTATGCCCCTATCCTTGTGACTCTTTGTCTTTGCACAGACATCATTGAGTAACTAAGAAGACATAACAAATCAATAATTGCGAACTAATAAAATAAAATTTATAATTACTTAGATGCCCCTAGTTGAAAACATCATCAGGACATAAAAGAATCATAATCAAACCAACCACCAACTGTGTGTTTAAGCAGTACTTGTTCATTCATATGTCAAACATAGTAAAAATTCATCAATAAGAAAATTGGATTACGCGCAATATGGTTTTCCATGTCTGTGCATTGATAAGATAATCTGTTCATGTCTGTGATCCAATATAGCTTTGTAGGAACTCCGTTAAGGTAAATGTCATGTCCAAATATGTGATGTTTGAAAAGACACCCTTATTTTTAAAAAGTGACATTTGTTTTGCATGTATCTAGAAACATTGTGCTGTTTGGAAAACCAACCTAGAGCAACCTAGCAACCGCAACCCACTATACTAGCAAAGATGCCCCCAGTGCAGAATGACTCATTCCTAAGATGTAAAGATAGACAAATCTCAAGCGAGGATAAGATAGTTATTTAGGAAGATGATGTCAGTGTATGAGCACAGGAAAAATTATGAATGCCTAGTGTCAGTAGTGCATTGATAGATGGAGCGTAGAACACAAGTGACACCTGATTGCCAGGTTTTCACCACTTGGAAAGATTCTTTTCTCTCTTTTTGCTACCAAGATGCCTATTTTACCAGGTTGTCATCAAGGCACTTTTCTCTTTTTCAATTTTTTTTTCTTTTGGTATTTTTTATTTTTTGAATGTTTTTGTAGTATCAAGGTGCCTGTTTACCATGTTTTCACCAAGGATAGATTTTTTGTAGGATCTTTTCCATTGTTTTTGGATTTCTTCAGGATCAATTTTTTGAATGTTTTTGGTGTTTTGCAAGAAATTTTTGTTGTATAGGCTCTGCTAGCCAAACATCAAGCGTAGAACCGCTTCAAATGTAGAGTATTAATAGGATCTGGAA
Source organism: Thuja plicata (assembly GCA_018584345.1). Lineage (NCBI taxonomy): Eukaryota > Viridiplantae > Streptophyta > Pinopsida > Cupressales > Cupressaceae > Thuja > Thuja plicata. The sequence goes on from MU225553.1 coordinate 1,138,976, forward strand.
GAATATCTCCCTTAGGTGTAGCCAGTTGATAAGTTCCAGTCCCAAAAGTAGCAGTGATAACATAAGGTCCTAGCCAGTTAGGTTCAAATTTTCCTTTCTTCTCTTTGTTAGGCTAGTTCTTAGGATTCTCCTTTAGGAAAAGATCTCCCACTTCAAATTTGCATGGTTTAACCTTCTTGTTGTAACCTTTGGACATACATGCTTGATACACTTTGAGGTGATCAAATGCTTATTGTCTGTGCTCATCTAGAAAATCTAGAGAATTCACCCTATCTATGCGGTACTGCTCATCAGTAACAAGACCTTGCAAAGATATCAGCAAAGATGGGATTTCAACCTCAATAGGTAGTACTACTTTAGCGCCATAGACTAGAGAAAATGGTGTGGCTCCAGTTGGTGTTTGGATGCTTGTTCAGTAGGCCCATAGTGCCAGATTTAGTTGTAGATGCCAGTCTCTGCAGACTTGCTTACAGTTCTGTGTATAATCTTGAGAATATTCTTGTTTGATGCCTCAGCCTATCCATTACCTTGAGGATAATAGATTGAGGAGCAGTGTTGAGTAATATGGAACTGTTCACAAAGGTCATCAATGTCTTGATTTTTAAATTGGCCCCAATTATCTGTTACAATTGAAGAGGGTATCCCATATCTACAAATAATGTAGTTCAGAATGAACATAGCCACCTATTTTCTAGTGACTTTGATTAGCGGCATGGCTTCGACCCACTTCGTGAAATACTCAGTGACCGTAATGATAAACTTGTGTCCATTTGAAGAGTTGGGATATATTTGTCCAACCAAGTCAAAGGCCCATTGCTGAAATGGCCAATGTGTTATGAAAGGTATAAGTTCTCTGGCAAGAACATGGATAAGATTTCCATGTGTCTGGCATTTAAGACATGCTTTTGAAAATTGAATAGCATCCCTCTCCATGGTAGGCCAATAATAGCCTACTCTGAGCAATTTCTTGGCTAATGAAAAGTCGTTTGAGTGTGATCCACATACGCCTTCATGGACCTCTTTTAACGCTAGATTGGACTCTTCGAGTTCCAAACACTGAAGGAGTGTACCATCGAGACCATGTTGATATAAGTTGTTAGTTATAAGGATATAACGTGATGCTATCCTAATCAGGGATCTTTTCTCATTTCTAGATAGATTGGCGGGAATGGTTTGGTTAGAAAGGTAAGCAATGATATTGGCATACCAGGACTAATCTAGGGTATTTAAAGCACATATTACCTAATATTTAGGAGTATCAAAGGAAGGATAGGATAGTTCTTCCACCAAGAAGTCGTAACAAAATTTATGTTCTTCTAGCTGTAACATGGATGCCAATGTAGCCATAGTGTCAGCAGCTTTGTTCTCTGATCTTGGTATCTGCTGGAAGGTGACAAAGACAAAGTATTTCTTCAGGTCATCAACTAGTTGCTTGTAGGGCATCAATTTCTCATCTTTTGTTTGATACTCCCCATTGACTTGATTGATAATTAGTTGGGAGTCACCATACACATGTAACTCTATGATCTTCCATTCCATAGCTAGCTTGAGTCCGTTGACCAATGCTTCATATTCTGAGATATTGTTGGTGCATGGAAACATCAGTTTGTAAGATTTGGAAATCTTGTATCCTTGAGGTGTTATAAAGAGGACCCCTGCTCTAGATCCTTGTTGAGTGAATGAACCATCAAAGCACATCTTCCATGGATATTTTGTGAGATGCATGATTGCTTCATCGGGGAATTCAATTAGTAAAGGTTCATCATCCTGGAGTGGTGAATCAGCCAATTGATCTGCAAGGACCTATCCTTTGATAGCTCTCCTTTCTACATATTCAATTTCAAACTCACTTAGAATCAAGACCCATTTTGCCAAACGTCTTGTTAATGCTGTTCTGCTCAAAAGATACTTTAGAGGATCAATCTTAGCACTGAGCTTCACTATATGAGAGAGCATGTAGTGTCTTAATTTTTGTGATGCAAAGATGACTTCTAAGCATGATTTTTCAATAATTCTATAATTGAGCTCATAGGTGACTAGTGTTCTACTAATGTAGTAGATAGATCTTTCTTTCTTGGTTTCATCCTCTTGTGCCAGCAATACTCCTAGGGATGTAGCTATAGCTGAAATGTATAATAGTAGGGTATTTCCATGAATAGGCACCATAAGAATAGGTGGAGCAGCCAGGTGTCCTTTCAATTCTATGAAGGTAACCCTTTGTGTAGTAGCTTAGTAAAGGGTTGGGCCTTATCTGCAAGTTGGGACATGAATCTCCTGATGGACTGAAGTCTCCCTTGTAGTGTCCTCATTTGATTGATGTTTTGTGGAGGAGTCATCTCTAGAATAGCCTTCACCTTTGCAGGATCTACCTTGATTCCCTTTGCGGATACTATGAATCCTAGGAGCTTCCCTGATTGGACCCCAAAGGCACATTTCTTGGGGTTGATTCTGAGTTGGAACTATTCCATTCGATCCAAGATCTTTCTTAGGTCAACAATGTGAGTACCTCTTTCTTTGGATTTAGCCAATGTGTCATCGACATAGTCCTCCATGTTCTTGTGCATCATGTCATGGAATATTGTTGTCATGGCTCTTTGATATGTTGTGTCGACATTCTTTAACCCAAAAGGCATGACATTCCAGAAAAAGGTGCCCCATGCGCATGTGAATGCAGTTTTCTCTTGATCCTCAGGGGCAATTTTGATTTGATTATAGCCTGAGAATCCATCCATTAATGAATACATCTAGAAGCCCGCTGTAAGGTCTATGATCATGTCAATGTTTGGTAGAGGGAAGTCATCCTTCAGACATGCTTTGTTCAGGTCTCTGAAGTTCATACAGATCCTGATAGATTTATCAGATTTAGATACGGGGACCACATTGGAGATCCACCCTGAATAGGCAATGACTTGAATAAATCCAGCTTTCAACAACTTTTTTAGTTCTTCTTTTACCAATAATGCAACATGAGGATGCATTTTCCTAAGTTTTTGTTTTACGGGCTTGATCTCGGGAGCTATAGATAAGTGGTGCATGATGAGATTAGGATCTAGCCCTGGCATATCAGTATAATACCATGTAAAGTTAATCTTCTTCTCTTTCAGGAACTCTGTGAACTGTCTTCTCCTCTTTTGATAAAGATTGTGCAAGATGTACTATTTGAGGATTTTCAGCAGTGCCCAAGTTTACTGGTTGTGTTGGCTCAATCAATATCGAAGATCTTTCCTGAAAGTCTTTAGGGAGGATATCAAGAGTCTCATCCTTTGGCACCTTGAAGAGGTTTTCACCATTGGATACATATTTTTTCTTTACTATTTTGGGATCTGATACTGCCACAAAGAGATTTTCACCATCAGTCTGCTTTTTCTTTTTATTTTTTAGTTTTTGACTAAGATACCTAATATCCTCCTGTGACATGTTCTTTCTCCTTGCATTGGTGGAAGAAGGGTAAGGTTCACAAACATTGAGATAACAAGCTAGGGTGTGGTCATTTGGAAAGTTGAGGATAGGACTAGGATCTGTTTCAGTCCAATCAATTAGGTCAAGAAGTACCAATGTTAGGGAATTAGACTCTGGGAAGGACAACATCGTGTTAGCATCAAGACCATTAACCAACATGAAATGATCTATTAAGTTAAATTCTTCAATATTTAGATCAATAAGAGTGAGATCATCATTAAAAGGGTTGTTGTTAGTCATATGCACACCAAACTCTAGCGACTTGTCAGTAGAAATCTCATCATCATCTCTCCATAAAAGGAGAATTCTTTCTTGTAGCCTATGAAATTCTTCCAGACTTATGTATTCACCAGTGTCTCCATCAATGATCGGGGGAATGAACTCTTCTTCTACTTCAGGAGGATCAATATTGTTGAGAGGAGTGTCAGATCATTTTCTAGGAGCTGAGGGAGCTGCAAACATGTGAATTGTATCTATTCCAATATCTTCAGAGGTGATAGATAGCCGATCCCATTCATAGTCATGAGAGTCTGTTACATCATCATCAGATCTGTTTAAGTATTCAACAATGGTTATTTGATGTACTCAGTTAGCTGCTTGTAGATCAAAGTGGGGTAGATCAAGGACATGTGAAATTGTGACCAATTGCCCCCAGTTAGGATGTAAATTTTGTGGTTCGGGGGGTCTCTTGAGTAATTGTCGCTATGGTGTTTCCTACCTCTTGAATGGGAGGTTGTGCTAGCAATGGAGTGTGAAGATCTTGTGGTACATCAAAGCTGGGTACATAGCATTCCCCTTGGTAGTTGGGGTCCTGCCAACATGTAACAATATTTCATAGGACCACTTCTCTAGTTCATCTGTTTCATCACTCCTTTTATCTGAGTGTGGGCTTTCTTTTGAAGTGGGTTTATCAGTTTTAGTATTGAAACCCAGTCATGTTTTATCTCTGGTAGTCCAAAAATCCATGGGTATAGGTTCAATAAGCCCTTGTCCTATGTCATTTAGAGGTCCCTTTCCTTTGTAACCCATTTGTGTGAGGAAATCATATCCCTTTCCATACTGTTCTGGGGATATCTTCACATGTTTGACCTCAGATTCCATTGGTTCTCCCTTGTAAAGCCAGTCCAAGACTGCCTGTTCTTCTGTGTTATCTAAAGAAGATGTGGATGCCTTTATCATGCTAGTTGCTTTGTGTACTTTTGGCGCTTTGGATGCTATAGGTGTGAATATTGATGAAGGTTTGCCATAGGATCATGGTGACATCAAAAGTTCTATTAATGAAGGAGTCAGGTCCACCTTGTACTCTCCCATACTCATTTCTTCAAGCTTCAAGGTTTTGATAAAAATCTTCATAACCATGTCCTTAGTAGTTTTAGGAGCAATTGCATCCATAGCTTCCTTGTTGTGTGTGATCATGCTACCTGCTTTGATATTGTTGCAAGTTTAGTTAGCATCTAGAGGAATCGTCACTTACACCCTGTTATGTGGGAATTTTATGCATTGGTGGTAAGTGGATGGTACAGATTGCATTTCATGAATCCATGGTCTCTAGAGTAGGATATTGTAGTCCAATGGTAGATCTAAAACTTGACATATGACGTTCCTCTCAATCGGTTCGACTCTGATAGGTAGAACAATAAGGCCTCTGGAGGATCTTTCTTCCTCATCATAAGATTTGATGGTTATCTTGCTTCTAGAGTCAATTGTTTGTTCTGAGAGACCTAGTATCTTGATTAGATCTAGTGTATAGATATTCAATCCTACACCTCCATCTATCAACATGCTTCTAACATGGGATTTATGAATAAGGAATTCAATATGGAGGGGTTGATTGTGTGGATGCATCAATGACTTGTCATCCTCTTCAAAAAATGAGAGGTAGTGTGGCGCTGAGATGTAATTGACCATCACTTGGAACTTATCTATATCAATATCTTTTGGAACATTAGCAGTGTGTAGAGCTTGTTCTAGGATTTCCCTATGTACTGTGGATATTTTGAGCAATTCAAAAATAGAAATTTTGGCAGAGGTTCATTGCAATTTGTCTACCAAGTCATATTTTTCTCCAGGAATAGTGACCATGTGTTTTTCTACTAATTTAGGAATAGTTACAATAGGAATCTTGGATGTTGATGTTGATGTCAGTTTTGGAGGTCCTTTGATTGTAACTTGTGCTTGGCTTCGTGTTACAACATTTGAGTGGAATGAGACACCTTTGATTGTGACCACATTAACGAATTCGGTTTTGATGTCAAGCATATTAATCACATTGTCATTTTTGGAATAGGTGTAGTTTACCTCATTATTCTTCCCTTTAGATGTCTCTCCTTGATTGTAATTAGGAAAGGGTTTGTTGAATGCAGTATGATCCTCATTGGTAGTATGTCCATCTACTTTGATCTTACCTCCTTCAATGAGGTCTTGGATGAGATGCTTGAGTTTGAGGCAATTATTAGTCTTGTGTCCCTTGTTTTTGTGGAAGAGACAATAGGAATTATCATCCCACCACCTAGGTTTGACCATTGGTTCCCATGGTTTAGAATCGGGAATTGTAAGAACTTTGTTATCCAACAGTGTTTTTAGAACATTCTCAAGAGGCTCTCCCAAAAGAGTGAATTTTCTTTGGGGTTTTGAAGTCCATGTTCATCCCTTGATATTATCATTGTTTTCTTTGGGTATGGGAGGTGTTACCTTATCATCCTTGCTTGCTTGCATGCCATTAGTTAGATTAAATACCTCGGGTTTAGGATTAATGTTAGAGGCATCAACCACTCCATCATTAACAACATTCTTGTTTTGCTTCCACCATTTAGGCTTGGAGTTGGAGTTGTTGGTTTTGTTTTCATTTTGAAGGGTGATATCTCCCCTTTTGACCATAACTTCCTCAATACGGAGGGCATTTTTAATCATTCTGTCAAAACTAGGAGAGTCTTGCATTTGTAGAGCATTTTTCAATTCAGGCACTAGATTATTAACGAAGATCTCCATCTTTTCTATTTCAGGAATGGCCCTTGAATATCATGCAAAAATCTTCCTCCATCTTTGTAGGAAGTGTGTGAATGATTCTCCAGTTTTTTGTTTGGTGTTACATAGGTCCATCATAGTTACATCATGTTGGATGTTGTAGGAGTAATGTTGAATGAACCGTTGGATCAACTACTCAAATGTCTTAACCTTGGGGTTTAGTTTTGAGAACCACTCTATGGAATTACCTCCTAGACTTCCTGGAAATAGTCATATGAGGTATGTGGGTTCGTGCATGTACTTGATGCTTAGAGCACATAATTCCCTCACATGGTTGTGTGGATTAGTCTCTCCCGTGTATTTGTCATAATTTGTCCTTGCCACGTTGGGGGGAAACATGACCATAATGATACTCTTGTCAAAAGGAAATGGACAAATAGTGTCCAAAGAGTATTGTGTTTTGGGTTTCTCCTTCTCTTATTTTAGGTTTGTGAGCTTTGTTTGCATCAGATTGAGTTGTTTGGTGAGAATAGATATCGGGTTTGGTACTTCTTTTTCTTTGAGTTTTTCTACATCATAATCCTTAGGTAATTTGACACCTGTGGACGCTAGATGAAGGAAGTAATTTTATTTATCCTCATCAATCATTCTTTCCATTATCTGGTGAAACCTCTTGCTTTGTTTGAGTTTTTCATATTCTTGTTTAGAGATTTGGTCCTCACTACCGAATTCAAATAAAGGACGTTTGAACTTGGGTTCTTCTTCTTCATCAGTATCTTTGGGTTTTTGGTGTTTACCATTGTTATAGTCCTCAAAGGCCTCACTCCATCTATGAGTATCACTATCCATTTGAGGAGAATCTAGATCAAGAAGGGAACTATGAGAAGCTTCTCCTTAAAAGTGTGGTGTTTTAGGAGGCACTTTCAATCCTTTAGATGTGTACTTGTTGCATCTTGTGTTAACTATGAAGTTGTTCCTCAACTTTGTTAACGTTTCCCAATAGTGCAAGTGAGAGTTTCAGATTGTTCAAGTGGGCATGTCTAGATAAAAGTAACTGTTTGTTTTTGATGGATGTAAATGATTCCAGTGTCAGAGGGTTAGAATGCCCTGATAGTGAGTTGGGAACCTAGTGAGCTGGGAACCAAGTTGCTGGTAGAAAGTGGGTAGACCACATGTATTGAACTAATCATGAAAGACTGACTAGGCATGCAAGGTGGACATTTCAAAAGTGTTTTGAAATTACAACAGGGAGACCAGAAGAGACAACAGGAACTAGCTAAAGAGCTAAAAGGGTATCCTAATCAACTGGGACTTTCTAAGAAAAAATTATACAAGTACCCAGTGCCCTAAATGTGAGCTCCCAGATGTGAGCCTCTGATGGTACTAGATGCGATCCTAGAATCTGGATGCGACTGTGTGCTGACTAAATGCAATCCAGAATATGAAATACGATCCTAAATACTTCATGCGACTTGGGAAATACAAGATGCGATCTTATGATGTCTTTGTTAGTTTTGGTCGGTTCTGAAAAGTTTATTTTTGAAGCGTGTGAAGTTGCTTGTTTCCAGATTGCATTAAGAGGTGTTGTAAGGTGTGAAAAACACTTGTACTCCAGGGTTTGAAATTTTTTGATTATTTTGAGGAGTTTATCTTTTTAATGGTCTTTTGAACACGTCAAACAGTTTTGCATTTTTATGGAGGTGAAACAGACTGTCATATTTTCCTATTTTCTAGGTGGAGGATGAAAATATTTTCTCATTGACTCAGGTACACACTCAAATGCTAATCAGAATATAGCCATCACTAAGCACGCAATGGCTCTAGTCATGATGCTGTATTAGCTGACTCCAAATGCAAGTAAGGGCACAATATGATGAGTGTCTTGGGGCAATTAATTTTTGCCTTGCACAAAGATTATCACCCTTTTGGGAATGAATCGAGAATTCTTTCAGTTGAAGTTGTAGATTATTGGGCAATTCAATTGAAACTGTCCCCCATAGAATTGCACAAGGAAAAATTGAGGCATATAGCCCTATGAGTACCCAAATATATGTAGTCTCCCAAGCAAGATTCAAGCGGCTCTGCTCTACATATACCCAGATATGTTCAAGGAATGATGTCAAAATTCCAAGAACAAAACCAGTTCTGTCTTCCGAGGCTTTAGCCTACGAGGAAGCAACTATTTATAGTGAGTTGGAAGGGTTG
>MU225553.1:1147653-1161837 GCA_018584345.1 Thuja plicata
TCTGCTCTACATATACCCAGATATGTTCAAGGAATGATGTCAAAATTCCAAGAACAAAACCAGTTCTGTCTTCCGAGGCTTTAGCCTACGAGGAAGCAACTATTTATAGTGAGTTGGAAGGGTTGGTGTAAAACCTATCCTCACTTGGGTCGTTCCCGGGAGATTTTTTCCTCAACTGACAAGCCCTCTACTATTTAAGTATTATATAACCAGGATTGGCGAGCTTTGGATGTCTAGATTTCTGATTCTTCCAAAGAAGAAGAGCATACTCTCCTAATCTAAACCATTTTCTCCCAAAACATGTAAAGAAAATTTCATTCCCTCAAGCTATGTTGAGCTTGATTTAGTTTGTTCCTATTTAAGAAAAACATGATTGCTTGAAAAGGAAAGTTGCCTTATTCAATTAGCCACACAATTTTAGTGAGTTTCTTGTCCAATTACTGATCCAAATTGAGTTTAAATGATTGAAATTGTTCTTTGATCCCACATATTTATTTCTTTGATTGTCCAATTTATAAATCCAAAATGAAATTATACGATGTAGTTGTTCATTGAGCCACAATATTTAGTGATTTGTGTTGTTCATTTACTGTTCCAAATAGAATTAGGTGATGTGTTTGCTTGTTCAGTTAACTCCAAATTCGTTCAATCCATAAACTGATGTATGAGTTTTTGATTTTCCTTAAAAGGAAAAGAGGATAATCCTCTAGTCAGTTTAGTGATAGATTAGAATATGTATCTTAAATTTGAAAGCAAGTAAATAGAGGTAAAGATGGGGGTTGGGTAACCTGAAAAACCAAGTTAGTATTTGTTGATGTTAACTCCCACAAAAACCTTCAAGAAAAACCTATAAACACTTGTTAGGATGCAAGACACCAAAAACACAACTTGTCAAAATGTTAGGGTTAGGCAAACAAAATGTACAAACTTTCTAACCAGATGCGAGCCTTAAATTTTATTGAATGCGATGCAGCATACTGTATGCGAGCTTCCTTACTAGATGCGATTCCATGCTTACCAGATGCAAGCCTGAACTAAAAATGATCTGGGAAATCCTGGATGCAAGCCTCATTTTCTATGGTGTGATGGCATATCCTAGATGCAATCCTAAATGGTCAAAACGAGCCTGTAACAGAATTCTAGGCATGCAAATTAGTGAAAAAGTGTTAGAAAATGAGGCCAAGTTGGAAATCGAGCCCCACTATGGGTGCCAAAAAAGTGTGTGTATATTTGTGCACCTGTTATCTGCAACATAACACTTCAATAAGTCATTTTTTTAGTGAAAAACAAGGGTTAAAGAGCATATAAACCATAGCATTGACTTATTGCATTCTAGCTAGGATGAGTGTAGAATGTAACATAAAAGCCCTCAGATTTATGCTAAATACCAGTGACATAAACGACCTAGCATGAAAGATTTAGTTTAAAACAACCTAATATTCAATGAGCAATGCATATTAATCTAAAAATGGACATTCTAACAATACAATAAACATGAACTATGAAATGAAGTATGAGTCTAAATCTATTTCAACAGCATAACAATGCATTTACAATATGGGATGAAGGCTTATTTTCTCTAAAAAATGGCTTCTATTTATAGAAGAATGAGAGAGAGAGAGGGGAGACAAGGTTCATTAATGGTGGTATAAGAGCCATTAATGCCTTGAGCATTAATGAAGCATGGAGGAGACATGGGCTTAAGAAAGCTTCATTAGTGAGGCATTAATGAAAGCCTTAAAGAAGCATGGGAAGGGTGGCTTGAGAAGGTGGACTCGAGGAAGGAATCTTGAGATTCCTTGACTTTCTCAAGTGGGTGGAGTTGTTAATTATTCCCTAATGGAATGTGACAACATTAGGAGGTGGGTTAGGGTTAGAATTAGAATTAGGATTAGATTAGCATGGGTGAATGGGTTGAGATGGGTTAGAACCCACGATAGAAGTGGTTGAGATAGGTTAGGTTGGGGTTTAAGGGAATATAAATGAAATGAATTAAAATTATTTAATTCATTTAAAATATAGGAATTAATTATTTAAGTATTTTATTGCTTTTTAATAATTAAGGGGACTATAGCCATTTTAATTAAATTAAATAGGCTAGGGGAATGGGTTATTTGCAAGTGGATAATTGATTTAGGGGTTTATTTAATTCCTTTATAATTAAATATTATAGCCATGTTTGATTTTGATTTGATTTAATTGGTTTTGAATTGATTTGAATTGTATGGCTATAATAGTTAATATAAATTAGTGATAAAAATCACCTAGGACATTAAATTGATTCGAAGAATTATGCCAAACAGTAATAGGGTCATTTGGACATAATTGAGGGTATGATCACACTTAGGGAAAATAGGGTCCATAGTTGAAACAAACCAAATTTAGGTGGTTACACAACCCAGACGCTCCCCACCTCTCGAGTCACCAATGGATGAGGGAACCCATCTGGGACTGCCTCCTGGATCTGCCCCATCTATCACCGTACTCTAGATGACATGTACCTAGAGATCATAGAGGCCATCCTCCCAATCAGCCAACAGTAAGTTTATACATACCTCATATAGTACGAGTCATAAAAATCATCCTCTGTGTATCCACCCTGCTGAGGGATCTCATGACCCCAGGCCTCACACCACGCATAGGGTGCCCATAGAATATCCCCTATCTCATCAAGTCTCCATCGCAATTATCTGACTGAATCTATGGCCTCATAGCTAATGGGTGGCCTATACCTGCATATGAACGGCTCGTAAGCTGCTCTAGTCTCTCAGCTCCTAATCGGTCGAATGACCGCAATATGCTCCCATGCCCATACAAGAAGCAACATGCAACCTAGCCCTAGCGTCCTACCCTTCTGGTAGGTGCACATGTGAAGATCATAATATAACTGGCCCAAAATGGTGTAACCCCAAAAATACTGGTCTCCATCCTCAACCCTACTTCTTAGCACTCATGCCCAACCCATAGGGAATCCCTTGCCTGCATGATCAGGCATAAGTCATCCCTCTATCAACCCTGCTAAGTATAGGGCCAACTGCCACAACTGTGGTTCCATCTCCATCGCCCCCTTCCAAGACATCCACTACCATGTGGTAGGCAGATCTGCATATCACTGACCAAAAGCCATCTCCATACAAGGCTTTGAGCCCTCAACACAATACTCGGGTATCAGCCCCTGAATTGGCACTGTAAATCCTCCATATGTCATGGAGTGTGATAGTAGCTTCCCCTGTAGGGAAGTGAAAGCTAGATATGGTTCTATGCTACCTCTCTATTAACATAGACATGAGTGCATTATGCACTTGCAGATGTGGCCAATGCCACACATGCTCTAGTCCGCATAGTGTAACCAATCCCCACTTAGCCGTTGTCAACTGCTGCTCCATCTCCATGGTCGTTGGATAACACTCCCTCACCTGGAAAGTGATGGTCTCCTCCTGCATTCAGCAAGAAAATGTCAGCAATCAGATAGCATTCTGGGGCATCAAAAAATGTCCCAGGCCTTTCTGGGGCATCAAAAAATGCTCCCAGACCCTTGTCTTCCCTCTTGTTCCTGTTTTTTCCTCCATTTTTGGGTCAATCCACACAGACGGCGGTTGACCCTTGTAGACGATAGACTTTCATAGTCGCCAGTCTGCGAAGCTGACGGATCTTTGCAGACGCCAGTCTGCGGAGATGGTGGCTTCCGCTACTGTGTTCTTACCGTGCAGACAACGGAGTCTAACTCTGTTGTCTCCGCTGCACATTTTCCCTCCTCCCTTGCACTCACAGACAAAGATCGATCGATCTCCGTCTGCGCAGATGCCGATTGCAGATTAGTCATCTGCGAGGACGGTGGTCTATCGATCACCGTCTGCATAGATGGTGGTCAGGGAACCGCTGTCTGCACTGCGCACTAACTTTTGAGTGAATTAATGACTCCCTACTGACCTATGAAAGCATTAAATGCATAATTGATAGGGTGGTAGTCGACTACTCACCGGTGGTCCCGCATCTACTGGCCGCTGGTGCACCCAGATGCACTCTCCAAGTTGTACTCGCTCTTGTTGTGTTGCCATCGCTCTCTTCTTCTTCTCTCTTTTTGCTCTTTGTGAGTGAAGATGACTTGTCTATGGGCCTCGGTGGACTATTTATAGCCCTTTGGGACCTGTTTCTTCTTTCTGTCTCCCAATTCCCCTTTTTGATCCCCATTTTTCCTCCATTTTCCTTGGACACGCCATGCAATTGGTCTTCTTTCCCTATTTTCCTGCCTTTTTCAAGAAAATTTTATTAAAAAATTGTATTTTTTCCTATTATTTTCTCGAGGGGGCACACTCCTCCGCTCTCATTACCGTAGGTTTTTTTGACCTCTCTGGGGCATCTTATTTTCTTTTCTTTGACACGACGCCACTTTCGACGCCGCATCAAAGAGGGGCAAAATGTAGATGTCTAAAATCATCCTTATATTAATTTAATTAATATTTCCATAACATTATAGTTAAATTTAATTAATTATATTTGTTATATTCTTCTATCTATTTAATTAAATTTATTTAATTAAATATGATTCACTTTCCTTAATATTTGAATTTAATTTAAATACTACCCCTTTTAATGTATTAAATCTTATTTAATACATTATCCCTCATTAATCCCTTTTAAATAAATTTTTAATTTATTTATCCCTCCACATGACTTAAATTCTACTAAGCCAAATTAATCTAAATTTTAAATTTAGATTAAGCTAAGATGAACCTAGATTCTACCCTACCTCACATCACTCTCACCAAATAAACCTACTCACTAATTAACTAAGGTTAATTAGGCTAATTTATTGATTCCTACAACAATTAGTCCTAATCATTTGCTCACACATGTGTGAGCAAATTTTCAAAAATACACTTTTCCAAATAATCCTTATTTGGTGTCAACAAGGTTTTTTACACCCATGATGACACCTTCTTACACTTTCTAAAAGTGTCTCATTGGACTAAAACTCTTACACTCTCTTACACCTCTTACAAGATCCTTCACATGTGTACTTTAAGTACACTTTGACCCATCACATCCAAGGTTGCTCACACATGTGTGAGCAAAGTGGGCCTCTTACATGGCTTATGTGTCCCTCATGTGGCACCTATGTGGATGCCACATGAGATCCACCTCATCCAAGCCCTCTCTCTCCTCCAAAAAACTCTATAAATAGAGGTCATTGTCAAGAGAAAATCATCTCCCTTTTTTGCATTGTTATCATGTTAGTTTGATTCTAGAGCATTTAGCATTTTCATAGTAAGCTTATTTCTTAGTTCATGTTTAGTTCATTTTGGTAATCTAGATATCACATCTTAGGGCATAATGAAATGAATCTTAGTTAATTTTTGTTTCATCTTGCATATCAATCTAGTTTATTCTTTGCATCCATATAGTCATGGTGATGGCTTGAGACAAGTTCCTCATACTTGCTCTTGAGTTCTTCACACCTTAGTTTGCATCTTCAATCAAATAGTGGGATTTTAGTATTGTGTTGGGAGAACACACCCACAAACCTCTCTAAGAGAAAATCAACAAGGCATTGGGTGCCCTTGTTTAGCTCATCGGAGGTCATGATGGGATCCTTTGTTTTAGAGTATGTTTAGACATGTTAAGTATGCATATTTGATGTATTTCTCTAATGTTTGCATGTCTGAGCGTGCTTCCAACAGATTATATTCTAGAATGTACATCTAATACATATAAGTTTGGTTCTCTATTAATGTGCACATTCTTTTACTTTCAAAACTTCTTTCCTTCATTTGGTAATGTCTCTTGGGACACAAACTGACAGATAACAACACAAATTAGTGATTACATTAAATCACTAGGAGACAATTTCAATCCACTGTTGGATGACTACTTTACAATATTTAAGAATAGGATGAGAATTCCTGAACAATTGGTTGAATAATACAAAGATTAGATATGCTTTGCAGTTGACACTAACACCACACTCATTAAAGCTTCCAATCCAAGAACAACATGGTTACCACCATTGGAATATGAGATTAACATAGATTTGGCTACAAAATCCATTGAAGACCTACTGAATGAACCTGTTGACAAATTTATAAGAAGATTTTGTACATATGAGGAATCCAAGTCAATAATAATGACTGGCTTAGTAGTCAAGAAGATAGGAAAGAAACAAACATAGATGGTGAAAACACTCAAGAAGAATCTCTCGATAATTGATGAAGAGTTAGAACAAACAACAAATGTTACTGAGGAAAAGTCACCCATTAGTGAAGGTAAAGAAGTAAGTGATTCCAAGTCTAAAAAATTAGATGTAGAGTCACCAAAGACCAAGAAAACAAAAGTTACTAATGTAATAGCTGCATCTAGAACCAGGAGCAAAACAACTAAGGTAGACTCACCACCATTGAAGAAAGGTACAGTGAAAACATATCGGAAAAGAAAAGCCTCAACTGATCAACAAGCACCAATACAATGGAAGATATATGTGAGAGGAAAAGAAAACAAGGATGATATTGAAGCAGATGAGAGAGAAAAAAGGATCCAATCAGAAAAGGCTAAAATACCAAAAACAATTGATGAAATTGCATAATCAATCATCAACACAGGCCACTTACAACATCATAAAATAAGACAATGGGTAAATATGTCTACCAAGGATTAGACTAAAATAGAAGAAGCAATTATTAAGATGATGGAAGCATTCAAATATGTACCTCTACAATTTGGGAGTCATATTCTACAAGAGCTACAAGATAAAATATTAGCAAGGTGGACAAATGCATTGCATATGGAAAAATAGATGAGGGAGAAATCCCTAGCTACATTCATGCCCGACTCCACAGTTTAAGAAATTGATGAAACAATGAAGGAGCATGCAAAGAAATTTTCTGCAAAAACAAGAGCATACAAGGTATTGCAAAACAAGCTCAAAGACATTGACATTGAGATAAACAAGATTTGGACATGAATCTTCAATCCACCTAAGCAGATACTAGCTCTAACTGAGACTGCTCACACCGAGGAGAAGGAGGCCACACCGAGCCCCAAGCACATTTTCATCAATGACACCAAGGATGTCAATCCCATTGACTTGACCATAGAGGAAAGTAAGTCCATGGATGATATTCCTCAAATATTGCAATCATTAGGAGAAATAAAATACATAACAATACAAGATATAACTCATGGAGATTATGATGATAATGTCAAGGCTGATGAAGAAGTCAATGTTACCATCAAGAAAATAAGTGAACATGATACTATTAATGTTGCACAGGTACAAATACCAGTCAATATGCCTTTATTGATGCAAGCAATAAATATAATGACTAAATCACAATAGACACCACCTAAAACTGAAGTGGACATACTGATGGACAAAGGTGAGGAACAAGGGGAGAAGAAAAATAAAAGTGGAGAGGATAAACTGAGTGAGGTACCCACTGAGGACAGTAAAAAGGTAGACAAGGTTGTAAATCAAGACAAGGTTGATGTAGAGACATCTAAAACCAACCAATAGGTACTGATCAAACAACCTAGCCAAGGCACCACACCTCCAAAGAAATCAATGAAAGAAACTGAGAAAAAAAAGGCTCTTTCTATCATACCACATTCCCCTGCATCAAGTAACATTCTAAAGAAGAAGAAGAACAAGAAAAGTAAAGCCCCTATTACACTAGATGAGATAATAGACATACTCGACTCCAATCCAAGAGCACTTGATAACGAGTCATTATCAAGGTATGGGGAGCTATGAAAAAGGAAAGCACAACAAGACAAGCTCAAAAAGGAACACAAAAATACATAAGTCCTGGAAACAACAAAGGATATTCTACTGCAGGTAGTTCTTGACACACAAATGGATCAAAATGCATCCATCATTGATTAGCTAGTAGTTCTGACCGAGGACTTCACACAATAGAATGTAGATGCTAAGAAGGTCATTGAAGAAAGAGCAGAAGAAAAAGTATGATTACAAACTAATAGAGAAAATAAGCCAAGAAGTAGTAGTGAACAAGGTGAAAATTTCTAAACTAGTAACTACATTAGAACTTGTACTCTTAGAATTAGTTACCTTACTTCAAAAGTTGTGTACTATTGAAAATTTCACTACCGAGCATGATGCAAAAATAGCTAAGTTAAATGTAGATCTAAAAGATAGTGCACAAAGTCTTTCAACCAAGCCAAATGCATTCAAACTGAATTATGAAAAGCTACTTGAATCTGAATGGTTAAGACTTGAAATACAAAAGGAAGAAAGAAAAATTACAGATGAAGTAAATGAGCTACAAGCTATGTTACTAGTGAATCTCACATTGCTAATGAAACATTTGATTATGACCAAGACACTAATTGCAACCCCAGAGATGTTTGTAGTAGAGAGCATCTATGTCAGGCACGCTCAACTCACTTTGGAGGAAATGACCCTAGAGAACCTAAAGGAGAAATGGGAGAAGCTGATGGAATCCATTAAGAAATCTTGTTTACACATACTTGACAAGCTTTATGTTATACATCTTGGTCATTACTTTCAAAAAAGGGGGAAACATGTACATACATTGTATCTACATATCGAGGCATGCACACAGGGGGAGTCATTGTAAAAGTAACACACATGGTATATATACTGTACATATAAGTTTTTGATACTAATGCCAAAGGGGGAGATTGATAATCCTTAAAAGATCAGAAGTTGTCATTAGTATACAAGCAGACAGTTTTGGTCGGTCATGGTCACCGAGCGACAACACTCACCAAGCAACAGTGATTACTGAGCACAGTAATTAATGAGTGCAGTGGTCACCAAAATATTTTGAACATCAAGAAGTATTCAACTGAGAATTAGTGTACAGAGACACAACTGGACACTAATGTACAGAGACATCATCGAGCACCAGTCTACACTGAGAGACAACATTACTCTGAAAAAAGTGGATCTAAAACTACACGTCAGCTAAAGCACTTTAGTATTTAAAATATCTTTATGCTTAGTTGGACAACTGTTTCTTATGGATCAAGAAAAACATAAATGATGGATTTAATTAGTTAAACTGATTTTATTCATGCAGACTAGGAGATCAAGGTCAAGTTGTAAACCTTTGATCTTAGAGTTATTCAAGAAAAGTGTGAAACCTAATTAGGTCAAAATCCTCTATATATAGATGTATTAATCAATCAAGAACATGATGATTGTAGCTGCCAAGGACACCTATGGATCAGACAAAGGTTTTCATGCATAAGGACAAATAAGGAAGAATTTAGTTATGAAGAACTACATTCAAGGATACTGAGCAGAACATAGGTATTATTCATCACAGTAGGTGATACATATATTTTGTGAACTTTATGGATCTGTAATTAGAAACTCAAGATTGCAAGCTATCAGGTCATACATATTTGTTACTCTCTAACAATTGTAGCAAGAAGTAAAATCCTTTAAGAAGGTGGAATTAACAATCTTTATCTAAATCTCTTAACCGAGTGCACACATACATTGTGTTGCTAAAATCTCTTAACTAAGTGGACTTAAAAAGTCTAACATGTTACTCCTAACAAGGTAAGATCATCAAAAGTGATCACAACTTGTAGCCCTAACATGCACCTTCCATTATTTAGATAGTGAAGCTTTATGGGTTTCATCCTCACCACATTTTTTACCTTCTAACAAGGGTTTCTATGTTACCAAATACTTGTGTCATGTGTTAATGAATTTCATGAATGTTTCGATGTTTGATTTCATCCATTTACATTTAAGCTATGATATTACATGCATGGAGTAGTAAAGAAACAATGGTCGGTTATGCAAGATAAGATTAGTAAAGGTTAATTGATAAAAGTTGTTAAGGGTACTAATTCACCCCTCCCATCTCAGTACAACACCCTTCCATTATTCCAACAATTCTCACGTGGGTCATCTTGGGAAATTTTTTTCTCACTGACAGGCCCAACTAAAGGATTAAAGTGGTAAAAGAGGATTGGCGACGAGAGAGGCCTAGATTTTTTATTTTCCCAAAGGGAAAATAACATACTCTCTTACTCAATGTTTTTTTCTCCTATCAAGCACACAAAACAATTGTTCATTCCCTCAAATTAAAACCAACTCTTAATTTCTCATTTGAGTTTATGATTTTCCCAAAGGGAAAAGAGCATAATCCTCTAGTGAAATTAACAAGCAACTTTAAATTTGACTTTAAAGTTCCTAGAAAAGAATGCTAATCAAACAATTTCTTAAAATATATATTTGTTCATTTACTCCAATTTCTTCACAAAACCTAATTTGAGGTTTGATTTTTTGATTTTCCAAAGGAAAAGAGCATACTCCTCTATTCGAATTATTAATTGAAAGAAATCGTGTTAAGTTCTAAAGAAAAAATTGTTTGATCTTTGTGAATGAAAACCTGCAAGCACTCATTAGTAGTTTTGTATGTTTTTATCCATTTCTTTCTCCACGAAATCTTTGGCAAACGTCCTGCAAGATATGTTAGGCTATTTAAAAATGACCGCAATCACAAAAACATCCAAGTTAGCTAATTAGTAAGAATATTCACCAAAGAATTTAAACTGCATTTTTGCTCTCGGGTTTTAAGATGATGAAATAGAAAACCAAAATGACAGTTCCCAAAAATGACTAAAGAAGTACTGCAGATGATGAAATACACCGCAGACGACTAAAGATTTACCGAAAATGACTAAAGGTACTAGAAATGACTAAAGAATCACCAAAAATGACTAAAGGAAAAAATTATACTTTCCATAAGTGATGAAAGGACAATGACAGATGATGAAGGAATTCCTTGAGATGATGAAAGATATACTAGAAATAATGAAAGGCTCCCAGAGACGATGAAAGGATTACCAAAGACATCATTCTGCCTACTTTTTTGCTGTGTTTCTAGAACAAAGAGAAGATTTTGTGCAAATGAGGCATCAATCCCCACGGTGGGTGCCAAAATGTGATGTGTAAATGTTTTAGCTGTAATAATGCTTCACACAACCACTCAATAACTCATTATATCAATTGGTTAGTAAGATCAAATTCATTGAAAAACACAGAGAACCAAATGAAATTGAATTATTGCTTCCTAATCATGAATATTGTAATGTAATTGTTTATTTCTCTCAGAATTAGCATATTAGATCATCGAATGGACAATCATGAAATGGAAGATTCAATCAAGAATGTCTAAAATGCATCAACACATGTTCAATTATGCTCCATTTTGATCAAATGCATGAAATTGAACTATATTAGATTGATAAAATGAACTAGATTCTTGCTAGAATAAAATTGCTATTAGTTCTATGCTAAACTTCACTATGCACCTACATGAAATGAGCTAGAAAGGCTGCATTATATAGATTTTTCCTTAGAGGGAAAAGGCTTCAAATTCAAATTTGAATTTAACGGTTGAGATGTATCCATGAGGGATGGCTAAGGTGGAACCTTGGTTAATCCATGTGATTACCTCTTATTGGTTTGAGGTTTGACTTTTGAGGCAGTGTTGAAGGAATATTAATGTTTTGAATTAATTAATTAATTTCTTTAGCCATGTATTTTTTCTTTTGATTTGATTTAATGACAAAGATTAATTGAAGAATTAATGCCTCTTGGTGAGTGATCTTGGATTATGGATTTTTGATGAATTATATATTTAAATCGGTCTAGTTTAATTATATAATTGTGATTAGCTTTTAGTTAATAGTCTTGGTTAGGACCTGGGGGACTTGACTTTAGATTAGGGCTTCTGAGTTTATTAGACCATTTTCAGGTGATTACATCCATTTATCACAAGATCATGTTGATAGTTATAGATACCTAATCTATACTGCTTCTCTATTTCCCTATAAAGGGATCAATTACATCACTTTTATAAAGCCTTCACAAGCATCAAGTTGACCTGGGAAAGATTACATTCTCCAAGAACAGGAAAATGTATTACATTATAGGTTAGGACCCAAATCATAATAATTTGTCACAAATAGATAAAACATGATGAGAGAACCCACAAATAGGTCATAAATGCATGTATAATCATCAAGATATGCACCAAAAAGCTTCACTGATCAGGAAAATCCTTCACGAGATCAGAAAACACAAACTAAGCATGAAACATGAAGAATAGAGATGTCCCACCAGAAAGCCAAGATATCTCAAACATGAAGAAACCAATCAAGGTGTGAACCTAGGTGAAGGTAAAACATGATTCCTGGAACACTCCATGAGGTGCACAAAAACAATTGATCCAAACTAAAGGAATGATAAAAGAAACTCATTAACAGACAAACTGGAAAACATAAAACAAAATATTTTTGGTTGATGCAAGATTGCCAAGATCCCAAGATGCTCTTGCATCACATGGTGACAATAATTGAAAAGAATTAACCTAGGATTAGGATGGACATAAGAAATTTTTTACATGCCCAACAACTAAGAAGTAATCTGACCAAATTTGGGTGTCTCTCTAAAATTAATTCAAAAATAAAAATCGACCAATATGGGAGACATTATTTCCACTAATTTACAATAAAACTCCAAACCTCGATAAATTATCCACCACATTCAATTTCATTCAAGAGGGAAATGATCAAGCCACATTGCACAGGTGTAGATTCCTCTACATAGCCACTATTTTTTACAAGGACAATGCTTGACCACTTCTTACTCTAATCTCCTCTCTAGGGGCTCCAAGTCGTCTCATTAGACTTGAAGACTTTTTTCCAAAATTATAGCAATCTCCAATGACTACGACCCTCATGAATGGCGTCACATGGCTAGAGAAGGAAAAATGAACTACATAACTGACTATGGACTCCATGTGAATAGTCTCACTGGATTTCAAATCCATGTAACCCCAACATAGTGGGCTTGGGAAACTTCAGTGGTCTTCTTTAACAAATAACAAGTAGGAGCCTAAATAGGCTAACAAAATATAACAACTCAGAAAAAATAATAACAAATCAAATAGTCAAACAAATGTACATGTTTGAATGATGGAATATCCAACATAAAAAATATAATAGATAAAATAATCTCCGAAATCAAATTTTTAAAAAAACATTGAAAACAAATTTAATATTGATACCCCTAGCATATGTACTATACTATTAAAAAATAATAATATCTTTATGAAAAATTATAACATCTTTAAAATTAATTTCTAATATCCTTTTTAATAAATATGGACATTGTCACCACATAAAACTTTAGTAATAACAAAATAAAGTAAAATAGAATGCAAAATGATTGCATAATAACAATGACAACTATACTCCTATTATAAAATGATGATAAACAATTCTTGGTAGTCGTTATAATCTACAAAGTAGAAAACAAAATTATAACCCCATGAATGACACATCACATCACTAGATATACATTAAGCATATGTATATCTATCAATACATTTAAAAATATTAAAAATTTTAATTTTTAATTTTAATTTTGTTTAATATGTATATATAATTTGAGGGATGTTCAACTAGAAGTTAGGAATCTCTACCCTATGATATAAGTTATCTTTATTATTGGGAGAGTAAATTAGATTATAAATAAAATAATTGTTATAAGTATATTCTAAAAAGGTTTTTTTATAAATGAAAGGTGAATTATAGGTTGTTTATTATTAGTATTAATGTTGTTATTAAAATTTAAATTAAAATAATTATATAATTTAATATTTTTAATGGCCTATTTATCTTTTTAGTAATTAATAATATATTTTCAATAAAACAATTTGTATTACAATAAAGGATAAATATGATTATAAAGTCTAAACATATTATGTTAATTATTGTTATTGGTGTTATCAAATAAATCATTATCTATCATTTAATAAAGAATGATGTATCTTTGGACACAAGGGGCACAAAATAAGGTAAAATCGAATGCGAAATGATTGCATAATAACAATGACAACTATACTCTCATTATAAAATGATGATAAACAATTCTTGGTAGTCATTATAATCTATAAAGTAGAAAACAAAATTTTAACCCCATGAATGACACATCACATCACTAGATATACATTAAGCATATGTATATCTATCCATATATTTAAAAATATTACATACATACATACATACATACATACATACATACATACATACATACATACATACATACATACATACATACATACATACATACATACATACATACATACATACATACATACATACATACATACATAC
>MU225553.1:1161887-1175497 GCA_018584345.1 Thuja plicata
ATACATACATACATACATACATACATACATACATACATACATACATACATACATACATACATACATACATACATACATACATACATATATATATATATATATATATATATATAAGGGGTGTTCAACTAGAAGTTAGGAATATCTGCCCTATGTTTAATTGATATAAGTTCTTTATTATAGGGTGAGTAAATTAGATTATAAAGAAAATAATTGTAAGGATGTTCTAGAGAGATTTTTCTAAATGAAAGGTGAATTATAGGCTGTTTATTATTAGTATTAATTTTATTATTAAAGTTTAAATTAAAATGATTAATCATATATTTTAATATTTGTAATGACATATTTATCTTTTTAGTAAGTAATAATATATTTGTAATAAAATTTTGTTATGTATTACAATAAAAAGATAAATATGATTATAAAGTATAAAAAAATTATGTTAATTATTAAAGTTATCAAATAAATTGTTATCTATCATTTAATAAAAAATCATATATCTTTTATTCAAAATATTAACTCTAATAACATATTATAGATAATTAATTTGTCAAATATTCTGTAAGATAAACTTTAAATTATTCAACAATTATAATAACAAATATAACAAGTTCAACTTTAAATTGTCCAATTAAAATCCATAAGAAAAATCTTTCTTACATGAAAGTACTTAGCTCATCTTGCTTATTATTGGATATGTTAATATGACAATTTAATCTTCTTCTATAAAGTGATTTTATAGACATAATATACATATTATTGCTTATGATTCTTACCACCATTATGGGGTATACCTATGTGGAATTTGAATTACTTTTATACAAAACATGTCTCTTTATATAATTAATCTTTAAAATAATACTTAACATTATTGCTTATGAAATAGATTTCCGACTCACCATTAAAAGCCTTATTTCATAAATAAAAACCTTCAAATCAAAGGGGCCTTGATATGTTAGGATTAGGTGGAATTACACCTTTCATAATTATAAATTTATGCAATATACTTTGACCTTTAGAAAATATATTTTTGATTAAGATAAGAGGAAGAAAGACCTCCAACCCATTACAAAGCAAAGTATACTAGAGTTGCAATAAAAACAAGAACGTAACTAGTAGGAGATAGTCACCAATAATGGAAAAAACTAAAGTAGCTAGGAAACATATAAAAACAACTACCATAAACCAAAAATTATCTAAACTTGAGGAACCACAAGCACAATGACCAAAACAACAACTTGTTCCAAAATAAAAACCATACAACACAACATGAGGCTCTAGTAAAGAGTCTTCTAATCTACCACCATGAAATATAGAGTCTCTTCCCAATCCAAGGCCATGTCATCAAACTTCGTCTTCTTAGTATTCTAAATAAGAAGTAGGCTAAATTGGGTGGATAAATAAATTTTCCTCTTTTAATTAATTTTGAGCACTCAGCTCAAAATTCTATTACTCAAGGTGTTTGATGCAAGATCATTTTAAGGGTATGCAATTTTACATCACCCAGAAATATTTATTTAATATATTTTTAATGTTTTTATAATTTTTTTTATTTATATGGAACATATTATTTTCCTTACCATAGATCCTTTTTTTTTTTTTTATAGCCCTTTATTTTCTCACATCGAGCTATAGAAAATCATCATCTTGTTATCCCACATGGGTAGCATAGTTGTCTTAAGCAGTTGGTTTTCTCCATATTGGTCTCAGGTTTGACTATAAGGCCCAGGCTTACATGATATATGTGGTTTTTGTGCTATTGCATTTATCCCTAGGGAGTTAGTCCTGCCCCAACTCACCACTTCCCAAACCCTAGTTTGGCAGTAAGTAAGACCAAGGTAAGGCATGTTGGGTTTTGGGCTGGGTCACGGGGATACCTCTGGTGCAACAAAAAGAATCTTGTTATATAAAAAGGTTCCTAGTATACACCTTTCTATATTATATGATTTTATTAATCAAATAGTCAATATAGCTAGATACAAACAAAAATGTTATGGAATTAAAGTAGAAATAAACATAGTTAATTACCCACCATTAAACCCTAGTAAAAAATTATAACTCTATGATCTAAGTAAATTTTAGTAGCATAACATGCAAATTAACACTTTGAGAACATTAAAGAAGAAGATAATAGATACAAGAGAAAATACACTAGCATATGTGGGCATAATTCTTTTATGTAAAAAACCTAGACTCTAAAGCATCAAATCAATATACTAATTCACAACATCAAACATGTTATAATACACTTGCGAACTCAAAGCCTTAATATGGATATTTACATCTTACTCCTTTAGAGGAAACCTAATAGTACAACCTTGCATGAAGTCTCCTCGATTACTTAATTTAAATCCTTTGATATATAGACTCATGGAGTCCCAAAATACATTACAATGGGAGCAAACAAGGTCCAAAAATACCATGGAAATAATTTTGCATCTAAATTTAACATATTATTTTTTGGATTCTGTAAAAACAATATTGATTAGTTATGGACTGTGGAAATCTACTCTCTCTGATATTATTATTTTATTTAATTCCTTTAGAAAGATGCTAGATAAAATTTGCCATAAAATGCATCATATGTCGGTCAAGGTTATTTGTCCACTTTGTAACTCCCTATAATCATCCTCTTACATGTCACCAGATCTATCTATATAACCCTCACACCTTATTGTTGTCATGGTAACATAAGATGCTCTCACAAATTCTTACTTACAACACAAGAGGTCAAAAGGGGAAAATATGTGCCAATAAAAAATCTAATGTCTTATTGTTTTGAAACATAAATACATGTAGACACTAAAAAATGGTCCACTATCTCTAACCCCCCTTTTTAAAATATCTAATATTGTGTCATTCTTCCATGTCATCAATCACTAACATTTCTCTCATTTTACATCATAACCCTAATCGCTTTGACCGATTTGATTATGTTTAAAATCATTAGCAATGCTTTCAAAATAATTTCAAATCCCTTTTTAAAACCTTCAAAATTGATTCAAAAGCATTTCAAACCTTTTAAAATCATTTCAAATCCTTATCAATGTCACCCAAAATCGCTTCAAATCTTTTTTTTTTTCATTATCAAACCCTTTTTCAAAATCCCTATCAAAAATTTCAAACTCAGTCCAATTCCTCATCAAAATCATCAAAATTGATTTGAAGTCGCATCAATATCATCAATTTGGTCAAATTTTCTAATTCACCCTCTTTAGGGGTAAATAACCCATAGTTTATCCCTAATTTCAGGCCTTGATAAATAAACATGTTTAATTTATCCCCTTTTCCTATCTCTCACAGTTATTTAATTTCTTATTAATTAATTGGATAACATTTTAATTTGTGGAATTTAATAATTCCTAAAAATTAATTTGCCAAAATGTGAGAATAAATCAATTTTTAAATTCTAATATTATCACTCTTCCAATTTTCCCCTAATTGTACTTCCATTTCCTAAAATTAAGCTTCCACCTCTTACTCCTTCCTTTCCCACGTTTTTCACACTAATTTTGTGCATTCCAAACCCATCTCTTACAACTTGTCATAATTTTTCATAATGTGTCATAATACAAAATTTTTCCATTTGCGACTCTTCATTGATTTATATCTTCCCAACTGTGCATAAATTTGCCAATTTGGTGATTTAGGTTCAAAACCCTATAAATTGCCTTCATTTATCTTCATCTTCTAACCATCATCTTTTTATTCCTCTCAACATTACCATCTTATTTATTTTATGTTGAGTGCATAATTGTCTTCATGGGAGCTACATCAATATACTTTGAGAAGCAAGAAAGGGCACTAGAATCCAAATGAGGGAGTTAAGATTGTGTTTTATTTGCATATGTTGTACCCTTTCTCAGTTTTTAAAATGTTAGGATAGGATATTTTTTGTATGATTTTGAGGTTTAGTAGTTTCCTTGGCATGCATGTTCTCCATTTTTTCCCATCCTACATTTGGTGAGCCAGACATGAAATCATGCTTATTTGATTGATTTGGTGTTTTTAATGTGTTTTCAGGTCCCTAGTGAAGATCTGCGCACTTGGTAGGAGTCTTGTACAGTTGGTAGCACAATCTGTGCAGCTGGGACTCTATTCTATGAGCTTTGGGCCTAGAGTTGTGCACTTGGTTGATCTTGATGTGCTGTTGGTTACATGAACTATGTAGTTGGTAGTGTGAATTATGATCGAGGGTTTAAGCTATAGTTTGTTATCTGTATACAATCAATTTTCAATCTAGGTCTTAAATCTGGTTAAAATGAACTCTAATATAGAAAATGAACCTAAAATGAACAATTACATTTCATTTGGTATTTTAAAATGAACACTTATATTTGATTTGAGCTCTTAACAAGAACATTCACATAGTTTAGGGTTCAATACAAATATGATTAGTTAGGTGTTTTCAAATCAATCCAAATCTATACTTAGTCTAATTAAGGGTTCAAATTAATGAAATATATTTTAAATCAACATAATAATATCCTAATGAACCCTAATAATTTCTATAAACATGGTTATCATCTTAATTTTGTCATATTTGGAGATCTTTAGCAGTTTTTGAGTTTGTTTATGTATTGTGAACTAGTAATAACTGAGAGGGGGGGGGGGGGGGGAATCAGTGGNGGGGGGTGAATCAGTGGCCTCAAAAATATTTCAATAATCAACCCTTAAAACTTAGCACCACAATATTAAGCCTCTAGTTATCTTCAGTCCTATAAGATGAATGCCTCCAAATACTTTTATCAAATTACTATTGCTCAGAATGCTTTGTAAAACCTTCTACTGTATGTTTACCGAAAAGCAGTCTGTTAATTTACCAAAAGAAAGTAAATTTTCTAGAGTATACCAATAAATCTAGTTAAGTTATGTGTAATGAAAAAAACTAAAGTAATAAATCATAAACACATTGACACATGAATTTTTAACGTGGAAACCCTATTAAGGGAAAAACCACTTGGGACCGGTAACCCAAAATTTTCACTCTTCTAAAGTGAGCTCGGTGAAGAGCCAACCCTATTAAAGGTTAAAAACACACTGTTAGGTGTGACCTTGTTAGAGGATTTAAAATTTTAGTCTATCACTTGATATCGGGCATCTCTATGCTACCTTCCTTCATCAAACACTCACTTGGCCTTTCAATAGGTATCTGACATCTCATGCTATCTTCATGATCAAACTTTTTGATAATCTTTTGGATGTATCTCAATATAGAAAGGATTTTTAAATCCTACTTGGTTAAGAGACTTTTTGAATCAATGGTTAAATTGAAATAGTATGATCCGCTCACATATATTGTTGGAAGTACAAGAATGGGAAAGCAAGATACTAAGAGGGGGAGTGAATCAGATCTTCAAACTTAACCACTTAAAACAAATTGATTCACATTCATACATATATGAATTTAACCTAACATCAAATAACATCAATAAAATGAAATATGTAACTCATAACACAAAATTTGGTAACCCAGAAACCCAAATAGGTAAAACTGGGGTGGGGATGACAGCCACAAAATCTTCACTACTACAGCAATAAAGTGTTCCTGTTAGGGCTACACGAGTTTGATTGCAACATGAAATATACTTGGTTAATGGTCTGTTCTGTTAAGAACTAAAGATCATTACAATGTTCCTTGTTAAAGGATTTCAACTTACAGTAAAGTAAGCACTCGATTAAGAGATTTAAAATGGTCTGCTAAAACCACTCTGGTAAGAGATTTAACTTGATACACCTGTTAGAATGTTCCAAGTAGTGATCCTTCGTTATGCACTCAGATGCTGATGATGAATCTTCTCTTTCCAATACCTTCTGTGATCTCTCAATCTGATATGTGGGTGGTCCCACAATAGTGTGTCCCACTTTTTTGAACATCCTAATTTTTGCTGAAATTGCACATTTTTAAGAAAATATGATGATTTAAGCCTTGAGAGGTCCCATTTGAAGGACTAAATTTAAAATGGCTATATAAAATCCTCTTGGATCAAAATTCCTTTGGTATAATACCTCTACTCCTGACTCACACCTACAATCGAGTCTCCTTTGAACCCATCAAAATGCTGACAAAAAATCACTTTGACATTAACTTTTCATGGGATCAAATAAATTCATTTGAAAAACCCAAATACAGGATGATAGTAATCCAAGAAAGATTTCCAATGATTATGAGTTATATATATTGAGTTTATTAAGACTTTTCTTTTTAAGTTTTACTGAATATAGGTTGTCTGACCATTTAGCGACTTCTCTGTTCGACGCTTCTAGAAAAATAGTAAATTACAGAAAAAAAATTATGAAAAATATCTAGGAAATAGGTATTTATGTTACCTTTCTATCAAAAAAAGAATAAATCAATTTTGATATATAGAGATGGAGTTAGAGCGATCCAAGTGAACCTATGTCCAAATTATAATTAATGTCACTTCATAACTCAATAAACTATTTAATATTCAACCAAATTGAATGAAACCAAATGTATTCTCTAGATATTTTTGTTACAAACCTAAATTCCAAATAATTACGTTCTTATCAGTTTTATAAAAAAAGTTATATTGATCAAAGTGAGTGTCACTTTTGAAAAATCCTATTTTTTCACAAAAATAATTTTTGAAGGAGAAGGAAAAATGGATTTAAATAAATTCCAATTTTTTTTTTAAAATATATTTATAAACTAGAAACAAAATGCTAAAAGTCACTAGTTTACATCATCTTCAAATTCTTAATGGTTTTACGACAATAGATGTCCAAAAGTGAATTTTTTTTTCAGAATGTTCATTCCAGTGTCAAAGTTGGCCAAAAAGTGGGACACAGTTTTGTGGGATCACCCATGTCTTTACTCTGCTTATCACTACTCTGTCATTCTACTTGATCTAAGTTTCTTCTCAAAATGACTTACTGTTCATCTCTCATGAACACACAACCCTTCTCTGTATATCTCTTTCTCTCACACTTCTCTACACTTTTAGGGTTAGAAGCAATCTTATTACATCTTTTCAGATCTGGCATCGAGATCTAGATCAACGATCAAGATCTATTGTTTATGCCTCTAATGCATACTGATTTCCTAATTGGCTCCATGACATGCATAGTATAAAACAATTAAATATGAAATTAACTCCGTAGACAAATATTAAATGCGTACAAATGTCGGCCCAAATCTCATACAAGTTGACCTAAACTATTTACATCAAAGTTTGAATTAATCCTGACATGTATGCAAAAATTGTTCTTCTCGGCACTAAACATCTCTGACGCTCGATACTTAATATTCTACTATGCTCGACATGATGTAACTCAGAAACCTAAAACTTTCTTGGCAATGTTTCTCGGCCTTGAATTTTTAGCTCGGCCACAGTGATTAACCAACTAAAAATGCCTAAGTAAATGACTAAGTATGGGTCACTAATCATCAAAAAAACTTAGGGATTAACAATCTCCCCCTTTGATATTAGTGGCAAAAATACACTTATCATTACAATTCATTCCATCCAAAATATTTCCTAAGTACATACTATACTTCCCCTAGGAATGTACATCATACTACATACAAAACTTTACATAGTATACATGCCTTCAAAAAAATATATTTACATGGATACCTGTACTAATCTCCTTATGCTGTATCCTTGTCAGTCCTATCAGATTCCCCCTTGTTTTTGTCACTGATTGCAGGTGGGGTCAAGTTATACTTGTCCAAAAACTGTTTATGAAGTTGTAAGGTGGACACAAATGCAGAGTCCTAACTATCCTTGACAAACTTCATAACCTCTATTTTCACTTCTAGATCGGTAGCTAGACTTACTAAACTTTCTGCAGTGGAGAGATGAGAATCTCTCTTAACCAATTCATTTGTAGATGAAATTTCTTTATGAATGAACTCCAAATGAGGTATCAGACTTGTCTAAATAGTAATCAATTTGGTCCTAATCCGACCATCTTCAGCCATGAGCTTAGCTATCCTCCTTTGTGCATAAGTCAACCTGTTAAAATGTAAGGAGCTAGTGCTAGCATCCATACTCAGTGAACTTCCAGTTGACTTTAGGTCTAGTTGCAGTTTCTCTAAAGCCTGTAGATTATCCTTTGTGAAGAATTCAACATCATATAACCTCTTATACAAAGAATAAACATTTGTTGCAACTCCCTCTAAAATTTCTACCAGAGAAGAAAGTTCAACCTATTTTACTGTAATCTCTCCTAAGATTTTTGCTAGTACCTTGTTCTCGAATTTCCTCTCGGACCATTGCAATAGTTTCTCATATGCTTCAATATTGTCATCATTTACCTTTTGCACAATGTGAACTAACTGTTCAAGAATAGGGGCATGAGGGTTCTCATCTTCCATTTCAAAAGCCTTTACAAATATTTCTTTGATGTCATGTAACACTTTCTTTTTCTTATGCTCCCTTTTTAGTTCCTCTTGTCTTTTCTTCCTCTTAAGTAACTCCTGAAGAGTCTCAATTTGTTCATAAGACAAAACATTGGGATCCCATGGTGGAATTACAATAACTTCATCTAATGTGACATCTAGAATCAGATACTTCTTCCTCATAAATTTCCTTCTCTTGAATTCAGGTGAACTACTACTCAGCTTCATTTCTACAATACCTTTTCCAGATTCAGTAGTTGACACCATTGAATCTTTTAGTTCAGTCAAAATTGCCTGCTGATTAGGCATACTTCCTATCTTAGTTCCAATGGGAGTTGATGATGTAGAGTTTCTCTTATCTCCTCACTACTATCTAGAACTGATTTTACAACCTCTAAAATAGGTGAATGTTGTACAATTACCTCTTGTTCAATTGTTTTCTCCTTTTCTACTTCTTTCTGAGCATCCTTATCCTCAGATTCCTTTTGAGTTCTTTCTTCTTCTTCTGTACCCTTCTCTTTTTCAGCCTCAATTACCTTAATAGGTGATTCAATAGTTGAGTCTCTCAGCTCAGATGTTCCTTCATTAGTTTTCTTTTCTTTTGGAGTATTCAATCCAAAAATTTCCTTCCAAATTCTAGTACTCTGTTGTACTATCCCTTCAATATCATTATTAAAAATAGCATAACCTCTCTGCTTAGGTATGAATTTATGCTTATACTCTTCAAATTTTTTTTCTCTCTATTTCTTGGTTAGCTGAGGAATGACTTGAGCTAAAGTGCCTTCTCTTATTTGTCTCTCAGTTTCTTAACTTGTAGGCTCGGCACAACCTTTGTTGCAAATTTTGTCTTCGATCCAGAACTGCTTTCTCCAATCTTCTTTGCATAGACTTTTGTTTTCTCTACTAGAGATGTAGAAGTAGATGCCCTTGTCCTTGGACAATTGGAAATGGGAGGGGTAACTCTAGGCTTTGCTTTACTCGGCTTTGTTACCTTTGCTAATGCTGGCCTCTTCACTTTTGTCTTAACAGTAATCTCTTCTTCAGATTCAATGACTTCTACTTCTTGTTCCTCAGATACATATTCTCCTTGTCTAGTAGAAATGTCTAGAGGTGCATCCTTTAGCTCTTCATCACTCGGCAAGCCAACCATCTTTTTCATATTTTTCAAAATCTTTTTCCTTTTTCTTTCCATGGTTGCTGCCTTAAGATTCATCAAAATCTTTGCCTTTGCTTCATCATAATTTCCTAATCTTGTAGCTTTAGAATCAATCTCCTCTGCTAGGAGTGCTATGATAGCTACTGATGCTTTATCAATATTAAATTCATAGGGAAATGGCTCCAGCCATGATACCCTAGGTGTCACAGCCTGAATATAGGTCTAGTTTGTATCAACTAAGAAACATATCTCTTCATAGTGCTTCTCCACAAGTGAATTGGGAATTCTGGTCCTCAACCTCATTCTCTTTTTGAATTCCACAAAATAATTTCCCATGATACCATTGAAATTGTTACCTAATTGCTGAATACATTCACTAATCTGTAAAGTGATGGGTCTGTCCTTCTTCCAGAAAATATTTCCTAGTGTAGGAAATGACTTCTGTACATAGAAGAATATACATAGTAACAAAGAGCCAAACTTACATGATGAGCTTTTAGGTTTCCTGATTGATAGTAATTTCTTAGCTATTTGTGTCAACTACAGCTCGACAAGGTTGTAGGTGTGATTCTTTTTGACTATCTTCCATGCCTGGTCCATAATTGTATAGGGAACACTATCCAGTCGGCTCGACTGATAGAACTTGTGAGAAATCACTCTCACTCCAGAGTCAAGTTCTAAGTCTTTAATTGTAGAGATAGTCATACCTCTGTTGTTCCAAACAGCTCCAGTGTTAGCTTCTATCTCTTCTTTACTTTGTTCTCTCATAGTTCATTTACCACTGGTAATAGGATATCCAGTAACTCTATGAATAATATCTTTTGTGATCTTTACTAGTCCATTTTCCAGCCACATATGCATATTATGAACTAGGCTTAGGACAACCTTAATCCATTCATCCTTGAATTCTATCAGAAAATCTAGGGCACCAGTTAACCCTTTGTCGGCTAAGTGCTTGAATTCTTCTTTTAGAATTCCATTTTCACACTTGTCATAGGATTTTCTCAATTCTCTATCACCCACTTTGCCAATTTTAACCATGTAGCAGGATATAACATCATGAATCATAAGTAATTTTGTTGGGATTGATGAGAGGGCTCCGTTCAGATCACTTAAAATTGCACTTTCAGGAATGACACAAAATTTTGGTGGTGCACATGCATCACTCCTTACTAGCTTAATTTGATTCAGATCCTCCTCCATTCATTTTACTGGTGTGAAAGAAATTGCAACCATAATCTCTTGAAGTTAGGGTTCGAGAATGAAGAATAGAGTACCTTGGAAAACAATCACTTCACACTATTCAACTTAGGGTTGCCGATGGCATGCTGACGAAATTATCAAAACAAACTTTGCCAAGATCAATTCTGCAACTTCTTTGATCCCTCTGTGAATGCTGAAAATTGTAAGGTAAAAGTGAATAATAGAGCGTTCGTCCTTATATAGACTCAAAAGGTCAAGATAGGTAAGAATTAAATATTTTTCCCATTAGGTTTGTTGGAAATACAATAATGGGAAAGAAAGATACTGAGAGGGGGGGTGAATCAGATCTTCAAAATTAAACACTTAAAACAAACTGATCCACATTCATACATATATGAATCTAATGTAATCTTAGATAGCATCCACACAATGAAATAAATAACACAACACAATAAATTGGTAACCCAGAAACCCAAATAGGTAAAACTGGGGTGGGGATTGTTGGTTGTATTTCATGTTTTTGCTAAATGCCTGGTTCCTTGTCCTGCTCTCTGAAAATTTTCAGGTTTTCATGCTAATACCTTGTCAAAATCCTGATAAACCCTGAAAAAACCCTAAGGCCAAATGTTAAACGATGTATTTTAAACCCTTAGCCATGTCTTTCTATTTTCTCGTTACCTTTTTAAGTCACTAAAGACATGTGCTATATAAAAAGTTTAAGATGAGTCGCTTGATCGCATGACCCAGAACGAATATGCCAAAATATCTCCCGACTTTGCTTTTCCTTTGTGTCGCTTAGTCTCGTTAAAAAATAGAATATTCCATCTATGTATCAAGACTTAGCGATCTTTCTTTGGTCGGGTTGTCGCTTGATCCTCATAGTATGAAGCTTTAAAAGAGATGGGACCCACCTCAGTCAGGTGATCGCAAGAAGAGTCAACAGGTCAAAGAAATGTCTCCCGACCTTGCACCTCCTTCATGTCACATGATCACTGGATCAGGACATTCAAGCAATTAAGGCTTTTCTTCAGTCGCGTGGTCTCGTGAAAAAGGGCGGTTAAGAGATAACAGTCACGACTCAGCGACTAACAGTTTCAGGTTAAGTGATTTTACTCAGTCAGGATGTCGCCAGAATAGGAGTAATGACTCAGACTTCCAGAATGCATAAAGTGGACAAAGTAATAGATGACATATGTCAGAAAGCTAGTGGTTGTCGTGTGATCGCTAGATGAAAGAAAGGGATCAAGCGATAAGGAGACTTAAGTCATATTACCCTCAGTCGCGAAGTCTCTTGATAACTTAAGGGTATGAGAGTTTCTAAGGCGATTAAAAGATAGCCGTTCGATGAAGAAGTAAAAAGATCTAACGGTGGTTGCGTAGTCTGTGATAAAAGTGCCCCAGGGAAAAAGTCCTTCCGACTAAGCGATTAAGGTATGTCACGAGGTCGCTGTAAATAGAGAAAGGGTACCTTTTCAGTAAAAGATTATGTTAAGTCTATCACCCGACTCAGCGACTAAGGATTGTCGTGAAGTCTTGAAATAAGAAGAAAGAATCCCGCGACTTGGCGATTACCATGAAATGTTAAGTGCAACGGTTTGTCACGTAGTCTGGAGATGAAAACTGAGTTAAGGTTAACCCTGTGCGACTAAGATTTTCACATAGTCGCCTGATCGCTGGAGAGGCTTGGGTTACCTGAGGTAAGGAATTACATTGTCGCCTTATCTGATGATCAGACCATGGTTAAGGAGATACACTCACGACAAAGAGACTTTATGAGGTCGCGAGGTCGCCAGATGAATAGGATCTATAAAAGCGGCACCAAGTGGAGGATGTGACAGAGAAGATCAAGCCGGCGGCCAATCAGATAAAAGAATTTTTGATTACTACACATAGAAGGTAGCTGAGATGTATGACAGAGGACGAATCACAGAGTGCCATGTCAGCTATCTTAACCATTTTTGTGATTGCGCCAAAATACTCATGATTTAAATTTGATTTCGTGTCACCTCGAGAAACTACGGCTAGGTTTTTGAACGTTTCATGGCATATCAAATTAATTGCAGAACTGACATTTCTAAACTTTGAGCCATGTACTCTGAACCTTGTGGCTATAAACAGAGGATCGTGCATTCATTCCTATTCACCGTGTTTGTGATCTTAGAGAAAAGTTTTTATTTTAAAGCAAAAGGTGATATTCAGAGCTGTTACAGTGTTCTCGAGCGATTGAAATTTCTAAGAGATACAGAGAATTGTGCTTAGATTTGTTTCAATATCGTTCAAACCAGAGATTCTAAGTGCTAAGCAACATGAGTACTACTATGAGCATGGCATCTACTAGTGGAGGCAGTGGAGATGATCCTAAAGGAAAACCTAGCTTCTCTGACGAATTTCTGCAGGTGCTGCCAGGGTCCACTCAGAATAGAAAGATTGACGCTGGTGTTTTTAAAGATGACTTCAAGGACATCAGGGATGCAGTGACCCCAGGAACAACAGGTTATTCTCTGTTTACTTATTTTCACAAGAATTCTGATAAGCCTATCCCTGTATCAAACCCTTGGATATCTGGACTGGGTAGGTTATTAGTACCTGATGTTTTCCTTGATGTTGACCTATTTCTAGAACTGGCTAGTCACTATGATGTCCTAACAAAGACCATCAAAAGGGAAGATGGCACTAATTTGCTTGTGTCAAACAGAAATTCATTTATGCAAGCATTTGGCCTGTTTAGCACCATGTCAACCAAAATTGACATGAAGAAACAAGAGAAAAGATATACCAATAAGCCTGGTGTTGCTAGGGGCTTATTGAAAAATCATATGCCACAAGAAATAAGAGATCATATAAGTCCTCAGACTGGAGCTTACCCATATTTTTACAAGGACTTGT
>MU225553.1:1179198-1196577 GCA_018584345.1 Thuja plicata
AGGTTGTCCCTCCTATCAAGAAAAGGAAGAAGGATTGAAATCCTTGTCTCACTGGTTTTCTGTCATATTTAAGATTGTGATTTGTATGGTTAAATCCTGTATATGATTATGCTTGATCATTTACAAGGTATTTTATAAGCTTGTTCAATAGAAATACATGACAAATCAGTGTCCACATCAACAAATACTGTGTTAACAGCCATCATTAAAGGTAAAACCTGCCTGAGTAGTTGTGGAACTCAAAAATGAAGAAGGACCTTATCTAGTCCTTAGCAATTAGGCTTTTCTTGTCTCTGAATCAAGAGTAAAGGCACAGGATTCAAATAGACATTTCAAGCATTGTGATTCATACAAGAAAAATCCCTAACAAGGATGACACCCACAAAATTCTCCACTACTGCAGTAATAAAGTGTACCTGTTAAGGTTACAAATGTTGATTACAAAATGTAATCTACCCTATTAAATTTCTTCCCGGTTAAGAGCTTAAGATCATTACAATCTACCCTGTTAAAGGATTTCAACTTACAATAAAGTAAGCACTCTGTTGAGAGATAAAGAAAGGTCTGCTAGAACCACTCTGTTAAGAGATTTTCACCTGATACAATGATTAGAATGTATCAAGTATTGATCCTTAATTATGCACTTTAATGCTGATGATGGATCTCCTCTTTCCAGTACCTTCTATGATCTCATAATCTGATATAACTTTACCTGCTGTTCACTGTGTTCTCACTCAACTTGATCTCTACTTCTTAACAAAATAACCCTCTGTACATTTCACTTCAAAATGCAATCACTAGACAATTCATCTACTCTCTCCTTACACACACACAAAATAGGGTTTAGAAGTAGTCTAATATACCTGTTCAAATCTGATAGTGAGATCTAGATCAACGATCAAGATCTGATACCCATACCTTAATGGTATTACAATTAATGTTTACAATAGATCATGCATAGGATATAACAATTAAATGCATAACTAACTCCATAGAAAAATATTAAATGCATACATTTGTCGCCTCAAAAAGCTTATATAAGTCAGCCAGATCACTTATCCTCAAAGTTTGTATCATTCCAGACATGTATACAAAAATCATTCTGCTCAGCACTTGACTTGTCTGTCGCTCGGCACTTAACATCTCTGTGTTCTACTCGGCTTGACAATGTAACTAGACAAACTGAAAACTACTTGACAATGTTGCTCGGCCTTGCATAGTTTTAGCTTAGCCACAGTGATAGCCAACTAAAACTGCCTAAGTAAATGACTAAGTGTTGGTCACTAATCATCAATAGAACTTAGAGATTAACAATCTCCCCCTTTGATATTAGTGGAAAAACACTTATCATTACTTTCGTTCATTCCATAAAAATATTGCCTAAGTACACTAAGTACTCCCCCTAGGAATATACTAGGAATATTTCATACAAAAAGTTTACATGCCTTCAAAAATTATATACAAGTGTACCTGTACTGTACTGATGTATCATACTGTATCCTTTCATACTTCCTTACCATCTTCCCCCTTGTTTTTGTCACTGATTTCTGGTGGGGTTAAGTTATACTTATCCAAAAATTGTTTATGAAGCTGTAGGGTGGATTCAAATGTAGTATCCCAGCTTTCCTTTGCAATCTTCATAACTTCCAATTTTATTTCTAGCTCAGCAGCTAGACTCACTAAACTTTCTGCAGTTGATAGATTTGCACTGCTCTGTGATAACTCCTTTGCAATTGAAAGTTCCTTCTGTATTACCTCCAAGTGAGGCAACAGGCTTGCCTGAATAGTTATCAAATTTTCCCTTATTCGACCATCTTTAGCCATAAGCTCAGCTATTCTCCGTTGTGCATTTATCAACTTATTAAAATGTAAAGAACTAGAGGTAGTATCTTTACCCAAAGTAGTGCCAGTTGATCTCAAATCTAACTGTAGCTTCTCAACAAGCTGTAGATTATCCTTTGTGAAAAATTCAACATCACATAATTTCCTATACAAATAATAAACATTGGCTGTGACTTTCTCTAAAGTTTCTACAAGAATAGAAAGTTCAACCTATTTTGTTGCAATCTCTTCTGAGATTTTCTCTAGAACTTTTCTCTCAAATCTTCTCCTGGACCATTGTAGAAGTTTTTCATTGCTATCTATGTCCTCATCAGTTACCTTCTGTACAATGTTGACTAGCTGATCAATGATTGGAGCTTGAGGCGTTTCATCCTCTAAGTCAAAAGCCTTTGCAAATATGCCTTTGATGTCATGCAACACCTGCTTTTGCTTTTGTTCTATCTTCAACTCTTCTTGTCTCTTCTTCCTCTTAATTAATTCTTGAAGAGTCCCTATTTGTTCAAAAGATAACTCATTGGGATCCCATTGTGGTATCACAATGACTTCATCTAATGTTACATCTAGAATCTGAGACTTCTTCTTCAAGATTTTCTTTTTCTTCAACTCTGGAGAACTTATGCTCGACAACATAATATCTTTCCCTTTGATAGTGTCAATATCCAATGCCTCTTTTAATTCTATCAATATTGTTTGTGGATTGGGCATACCACCAATTTTAGGACCTGTAGGAGTGGATGATGCAGAGTGTGGTAGATCAACTAACACTTGCATTGCCTCTTCTTCTTTAGGCTTATCAATAGTATCTGTTATCACTACTCCACTATCTAAAACCATTTTCACAACCTCTAAAATAGGTGGATTATGTGAAGTTACCTCTTGTTCATTTTTTTGTTGGTTCTCTTCACATTTCTGATCATTGACAACTTCAATTATTTCATCAGATGCTGTGGTCTTCCCTTCTTTAGTATTAGTTGCCTTAATAGGCGAATCAGTGTCTTTACCACTCGGCATCTCTTGTTCCTCAGCATTCAAATTGCTTGGATCATCAACTATAAAATCCATAGGACTGTCTGCAGTCAGATCAACAGAGTTTGTTGCATCCAATGCATCTTTGTTCTTGTCCTATTCTGTGGCAATTTGACCTTGAGTTATCTGTGGTTCAGGGGTAGTCTTCACTTCAACTTCTTTTTTCTTTTGCTTAGATGTCCCTTCACCATATTTCTTGTCTTTTGGAAAAGCTAGTCCAAAGATTTCCTTCCAGATCCTTGTGCTTTGCTATACTATACCTTCAATGTCATTTTTCAGAATAGCATAGCCTCTGAGTTTAGGAACAAACCTACTCTTGTACTCCTCAATGATTTTGACTCTTTGTTTTGAGGTGAGCTCAGGTATTACCTAGGCTAGAGTTCCTTCCCTGATATGTCCTTCTGTGGCAAGGGCAAATTCCCATTTTCTTGACACAAAATGATAAATTTCATCGGGCACATGATTTCCTATCTCTGTAGGAGTTAAT
The DNA here is from genome assembly GCA_018584345.1 of Thuja plicata. NCBI lineage: Eukaryota > Viridiplantae > Streptophyta > Pinopsida > Cupressales > Cupressaceae > Thuja > Thuja plicata. Next base: position 1,182,554 of record MU225553.1, read on the forward strand.
TCGAAAGTACTCATCATATCCAAGAGTGCTTCCTGTACTTTGTGCCTATCTGCAGTTTTCAACTTTTCATACTTAATGAACTTAAAATTTTCTAACCCTGCTGAATTCCTCAAAGTGTCAGATATCTCATCAATAATTTCTAGTTTCTTGAATTGTGCTATAGGTATGTTGCTGGGTTCATCAATTTCTTTCTTTTCTTCATTACTATCTGTTCCCAAATTTAGTCTCCTTCTTGGTCTTTTTGCTGGCTTACTCGACTCAGCCTTAGGAGCAACCTTTGCTTCCTTTCCAGAACTACTTTCTGCAACTTTCCTCTTACCATATACTTTTGTTTGTACTTCTACTGGGGAAGTAACAATAGATTCTTTGGTCCTTGGATGATTAGCTACAGGAGGTGTAACCATAGGTTTGGCTTTGCTCGGCTTGGTTACTATGACAATTGATGGTTTCTTTCCCTTAGCTTTCTTAGTGACCTCTTCCGATACAATCACTTCTTCCTCTGTAGAAATATCCTCACCTTGTATAGTGGTTAGGCCTAAAGGTGCATCCTCATGTTCTTCATCACTACCTAAGCCAACCATTTTCTTTAGGTTTTTCATAATCTTCTTTCTTTTCCTCTCCATAGTTCCCTCATTTAAACTTCTAGAAATTTTAGCCTTAGTTTCATCAAAATTTCCAAATCTCTCTGTTGTAGTATCAATTGCCTCAGCTAGGAGTGCAATGATGGCAGCTGATGCTTCATCAATGTTAATTTCATATGGAAATGATTTTAAGCATGTTATCCTAGGAGTCACAGCCTAGATATAAGTGTTATCTGTATCAATTAGAAAACATATTTCTTCATAGTGCTTCTCCACTAGTGACTTAGGAATCCTAGTCCTTAATCTCATTCTCTTCTTGAATTCTACAAAATATCTCCCCATAATGCTATTGAAATTACTTCCTAGCTTCTCAATACATTCACTAATCTGAACTGTTATGGGTCTATCCTTTTTCCAAACAATATTTCCCAGTGTAGGAAATGTATCCTGAATGTAGAAAAATATACAGAATAGTAAAGAACCAAAATTACATGATGAGCTCTTAGCCTTTCTAATTGATGCTAGGTTCTTGGCTAATTGTGTCTTCTATAGCTCGGCAAGATCATATGTATGATTCTTCTTAACAATTTTCCATGCTTGATCAACGACTGTACAAGGAACACTATCCAATTTTCTCGACTGATAGAACTTATGTGCTATTACTCTTACTCCAAAATCAAGTTCTAGGTCTGTAATTGTAGAGATAGTCATACCTCTATTGTTCCATATGGCTCCAGTGTTCAATGTAATTTCTTCTTTGCTGTTATCCCTCATGGTCCGTTTCCTGTTCACTATAGGATATCCAGTCACTCGATGAATCATGCTTTTGGTGATCTTGACTGGTCCATTATCCAACCATATACACATGTCATGAACTTGGCTAAGGATAACCTTAATCCATTCATCTTTGAAACCTTGTGGAAAATCTAGGGCACAAGTTAACCCTTTGTCAGCTAAATGTTTGAATTCTGCCTTTAGAACTCCATTATTACACAATTTGCTGTAGGATTTTCTTATTTCACTATCACCTACTTCACTAATATTAACCATATAACATGATAGAAAATCATGAATCATGAGTACCTTGGGTGGAATGGATGAGAGGGCTCCCATTAAATCACTCTAAATCACACTTTTAGGAACGGCTTGAAAGTTGAGAGGTTCACATTCATCACTCCGTATTAACTCAATTTGCTCTAGTTCTGCCTCCATACTCTTAGCTGGTGCAGAAGAATTTGCAGCCATAATTTTGAAATTAGGGTTCAAGAGATGAAAAATAGAGTACCTCAGCAAGTAGCTCTTCACACTATTCACCTTAGGATTTCCGACGACATGCTGATGAAATCTTTGATGCTAACTCCGTTAAGATCAATTCTGCAAATTACTTCAATCGCTTTGTAAATAGTAAAAATTGCAAGGTAAAAATGAAATGTCGACTATTCATCCTTTATAGACTTTGAAAGGTCAAGGTAGGTAAGCAATGAATGTTTTTCCCATTGAGTTAGTGTAGGCCAGCTGTCCTCAGCTTTAACACAACTTGCATCCCACTCGGCTTACTAAACTTGGCACTTACTATGAACTCGGCCTTAGTGTCCATGATTGGTGCTTGGCACCTATTAGTGCAATTGACTCATCTCGGAATTTGTCTTCAAAAAAATGTCCTGGTGCATCTTAACATATGAAAATATGGACTTTTGTACATTTCATGTTAGGAACTGATGTAAGATAAGAATTTTTAGATACAGTTCCTTACATACCTATTTTTCTTAGTTGGAGATGATGTGATCACCTGATCCATTGGATTGGGTGACCTCGGCTTCATTAGCTTCACTGCTACATGGTTCAGACTTCTTAACCCATGTCTTGTTCACCTGTGCTCTAATTTTTTCAACTGTAGGAGCAGGCACTCTAGTCTTGCAATCTTTCCTTGTATGTCCAATTTTCAGACAACTGTGACAAACTAGGCTTCCATTCATCCAAATTTTAGATTTACCTATGAAATGTGTCCTTATGTAGTTTCCTAGAACATGTCCATACTCACCACAGTAATGACAACTATTCCATGTATTGTAATCCCAATTGTAAGTATTGCCTTTTCTTGGTGATTTCACTTGTACCTTTGATGTTCACTACTGTTTACCTTTAGATCTATAATCTTGTGCTCTATGACCATATTTGTGATAGTTATAGCAATTACCATTTAGTCTAGGTGTTTTTCTTACCTTTGCCTTACATTCACGTGCTTGATGTCCAAACTTATTACAGTTAAAGTAGTAACCATTAAAGTTAGTTTTTGGATTGGACTTACCATTCTTGCTTCGACAAATGTTTGTTGTATGACCTGGTTTCCAATAGTGGTGACAAACAGGTTTGTTGTTTCTTGGCTTTGCATGCCTCCTTTCACCTGTCTTAGATGATTCTCCATCTTCAGTGGTTGTATGTTGTTTAGTGTGACCTAATCCAGAAGAATCTTTAGGTCTTCTTGATGCTTCCACCAGTTGTTCAAAGTAGCTCATAGCTGCACTCAGATCATTCACTCTATTATTAATCTCTTTCTCAGATCTCAATTCATCTTTCAATTGACCGTTCTTAGATCTAAGATTTACAATCTCCAAGTCTTTCCTACTGATCTCCTAATTCACAAGTAGTAGTTGATTTTCCATGTCTACTTGATTTCTGTCATTGTTTGCACATCATGTGTTCTTTCATCAAGTATGGTAGTCAGGATTCTCTTGTCTTCTTATGCCATAGCCTTGTCATCTTTGGCTTTCTTTTTCTGTTCAACAAATTCACACATTCTTATTGATTATGCTTCTTGTTCCCTTTTCAAGTTTTTGACTTGTTCACATAGTGCACTATTCTTTTCCAGTAGATCTACTATTGCTGCATCACTCTTAGTAGAATCTCCATTCTAAAATAGATTTGTGGTGTCCTCTTCCTGATAATGAGTGTCATTCATTAATTTGGCCAGATCTTTCCTTGCAATCAAGGAATTCTTTAATTCTTGTCTTGCAGTCTCAAGCTATTGTAGTGCTAGCTGAATATCAATCTTTTGATTCTCAATGACTTTACCCATCTTGTAGATCTCCATTTCAAGATCTGTATTCTCAAGTTGATTATAACCTTTTTAGAGAACTGAGCTTTGATACCATTTTTTGGAAATACAATAATGGGAAAGAAAGATACTGAGAGGGGGGGGGGGTGAATTAGATCTTCAAAACTAAACACTTAAAACAAACTGATCCACATTCATACATATATGAATCTAATATAAAATCAGATAGTATCCACACAATGAAATAAATAACACATAACACAATAACTTGGTAACTCAAAAACCCAAATAGGTAAAACTAGGGTGGGGATGACACCCACAAAATTCTCCACTACTGCAGTAATAAAGTGTACCTATTAAGGTTACAAATGTTGATTACAACATGTAATCTACCCTGTTAAAGGTCTGCCCAGTTAAGAGCTTAAGATCATTACAATCTACCCTGTTAAAGGATTTCAACTTACAATAAAGTAAGCACTCTGTTAGGATATAAAGAAAGGTATGCTAGAACCACTCTGTTAAGAGATTTTCACCTGATACAATGATTAGAATGTCTCAAGTATTGATCCTTCATTATGCACTCTGATGCTGATGAGAGATCTCCTCTTTCCAATACCTTCTATGATCTCATAATCTGATATAACTTTACTCTACTGTTCACTATGTTCTCACTCTACTTGATATCTGCTTCTTAACAAAATAACCCTCTATGCATTTCACTTCAAAATGTAGTCACTAGACAATTCATCTACTCTCTCCTTACACACACACAAAATAGGGTTTAGAAGCAGTCTAATATGCCTGTTCAAATCTGATAGCGAGATCTAGATCAACGATCAAGATCTGATACCCATACCTTAATGGTATTACAATTAATGTTTATAATAGATCATGCATAGGATAAAAAAATTAAATGCATAACTAACTCCATAGAAAAATATTAAATGCATACATTTGTCGACTCAAAAAGCTTATATAACTCGGCCAGATCACTTATCCTCAAAGTTTGTATCATTCCAGACATGTATACAAAAACTGTTCTACTCAGCACTTGACTTGTCTCTCGCTTGGCACTTAACATCTCTGTGTCCTACTTGGCTCGGCAATGTAACTAGAAAAATTGAAAACTGCTTGGCAATGTTGCTCAACCTTGCATAGTTTTAGCTCGGCCACAGTGATAACCAACTAAAATTGCCTAAGTAAATGACTAAGTGTTGGTCACTAATCATCAACAGAACTTAGAGATTAACAAGGTTAGTGCAAGCTAGCTGTCATTGGCCAAATAAGACAACTTTCATACCACTTGGCTTACCACACTCGGCCGTCACAACTTACTCGGCCAAAAAACTTGGCACCTATAGTGCAAATACCTCTTCTCGGCACTTGTCACAAACATGTCCTGGTGCATCTTAACATATGCAGATATGGACTTTGGCACATTTATATATTAGGAACTAATGTAAGATTTGAAATTTAAATGCAGTTCCTTACATACCTCTATTGCTTAGTTGGAGATGGTGTGATCACCTGATCCATTGGATTGGGTGACCTCAACTTCAGTGGATTCACTACTGCTTGGCTCTATTTTCCTTACCTGTGTCTGGTTCATCTGTGCTCTTATTTCTTTAATAGTAGGAGTAGGAACTCTTTTCCTACACTCTCTCTTAGTGTGACCTATCTTCAAACAACTAAAATAGACTAAGCTTCCATTTATCCAAATCTTAGATTTCCCTTTGACATGTGTCTTTAAGCAGTCTTTAGGTGCATGTCCATATTCTTCATAGTAATGACAACTCTGTCTTGTATTATAATACTAGTTATAAGTGTTTCCTCTCTTAGATGCTTTTGTTTGTGTCTTTGATGTCCATTGCTATTTAGCATTGGATCTACAATCTTGTGCCTTATGACCATGTTTCCGACACTTCTAACAATAACCATTGAATCTTGGTTTCGGGGGTGCATCACTTGCTTCAGCCCAACATTCATGTGCTTTATGTCCAAATTTCTTGCAATTAAAATAGTAACCATTGAACTTAGGTTTAGGATTGGACTTACCTTTCTTTCTTTGGAAAATGTTTTCTGTATGACCTGGTTTTTCACAGTGGTGGCAAATAGGCTTGTTGTGCTTTGTCTTTGCATTCCTCCTTTCACCATTATTAGATGATTCTCCTTTCTCAGTAGATGTCTTTGGTTCAGTGTGACCTAATCTAGAGGAATCTTTTGACCTTCTTGATGCTTCCATTAGATTCTCAAAATGAGTCAAAGCTTCATTAGGTTTTTTCAACCTTTCATTCAGTTCCTTCTTAGATCTCAAATCATCTTTCAATTGATTGTTCTTAGATATCAGATTTATTATTTCCATATCTTTCCTACTAATCTCCCAAGTTGCAAGTAGCAGTTGATTTTCCATGTCAACCTGATTGATTGTCATCATCTGCACATCATTTGTCCTTACATCAAGTCTGACAGTTATCACTCTTTTGTCTTCTTCTGCCATAGCTTTGTCATCTTCAGCTTTCTTCTTTTGTTCCACTACTTCACATAGTCTCACTATTTGCATTTCTTGTTCTCTTTTCACGTTTCTAACTTCTTCACACAGTGCATTGTTCTTTTCTAGTAGATTTGCATTTGCTGCATCGCTCTCAGTAGAATCTCCATTATGAAATAGATTTGCAGTGTCATCTTCCTGGTAATGGGTATCATTCATTTGTTTGGCCAAACCTTTCCTAGCTGTTAATGATTTCTTCAATTCCTATCTTGCTATCCCAAGTTGATGTAATGCTAGCTGAATCTCAATCTTCTAATTCTCAATGACTTTTCACAACTTGTAAACCTCCATCTCAAGATCTGTACTCACAAGCTGATTAAAAGCTTTTATAGGTGAACTGCACTCTGATACCAATTGTTGGAAGTACAAGAATGAGAAAGCAAGATACTGAGAGAGAGAGGGGGGGGAGGTGAATCAGATCTTCAAACTTAACTACTTAAAACAAATTTATTCACATTCATACATATATGAATTTAACCTAACATCAAATAACATCAATAACATGAAATATGTAACTCATAACACAAAATTTAGTAACCCATTAACCCAAATAGGTAAAACTAGGGTGGGGATGACACCCACAAAATCTTCACTAATGCAGCAATATAGTGTGCCTGTTAGGGCTACAAGAGTTTGATTGCAACATGAAATCTACCTGGTTAAAGGTCTGTTATGTTAAGAACTAAAGATCATTACAATATACCTTGTTAAAGGATTTCAACTTATATTAAAGTAAGCACTCAGCTAAGAGATTTGAAATGGTCTGCTAAAACCACTCTGTTAAGAGATTTAACCTGATACACCTGTTAGAATGTTCCAAGTAGTGATCCTACGTTATGAACTCAGATGCTGATGATGGATCTGCTCTTTCCAATACCTTCTGTGATCTCTCAATCTGATATGTCTTTACTCTGCTTATCACTACTCTGTCATTCTGCTTGATCTAGGCTTCTTCTCAAAATGACTTACTATTCATCTCTCATGAACACACAACCCTTCTCTGTATATCTCTTTCTCTCACACTTCTCTACAATTTTAGGGTTAGAAGCAATCTTATTATATCTTTTCAGATCTGGCAGTGAGATCTAGATCAACGATCAAGATCTATTGTTTATGCCACCAATGCATACTAATTTCTTGATTGGTTCCATGCCATGCATAGTATAAAATAATTAAATGCAAAATTAACTCAATAGACAAATATTAAACGCGTACAAATGTCAGCCCAAATCTCATACAAGTCGGCCTAAACCATTTACATCAAATTTTGAATTAATCTAGACATGTATGCAAAAAATGTTCTGCTTGGCACTAAACATCTCTGACATTCGACACTAAATATTCTACTCGGCTTGACATGATGTAACTCAGAAACCTAAAACTTGCTCAGCAATGTTGCTCAGCCTTGAATGTTTAGCTCGGCCACAGTGATTAACCAACTAAAATTGCCTATGTAAATGACTAAGTGTGGGTCACTAATCATCAACAAAGCTTAGGGATTAACATATACAACTTATACTTGCAAATTTTCAGATCTATTGTAATCTCATAAAACTATTCTAATCAATGTAACTCTGTTTATACCTTTTCTCCACTTTGATTCTTCTCGGTGATACGGTTCTCTGTTGCTTGGTGTCCGCAGAAAACTTTATCTCTTTCCTCAACTTGATTGATCAGCACTGTATGAAGTTTCTCTTCATCAGTTTCTCTTTAGCATCCTCTTTTTCACTCACTCCCCTTGATCCTTAATGAATCAAGTTTATCTCTTAAATAGACATGATATCACCATTGTTAGGTTCTTGATTTTCTTGAACTTGGCGTGATCCACAATCTCAGCCAATTAGATTTAAAGAAAAACTCCTATTTTATTTTGTAGAGATCTTCTTTCCAACTGGACAAAAAAAATTTAAATCATTTAATTATCTATGGCTTATCTTGTCAATGAAAACAATGATAACTACTAGTTAAGTATATATTTAGCTCTTCCAGATAGATATTTGTCATTTTTGAACTTCAATTATTTTCAGTGTTTACCTCTTTGATAGCTTCGTTCAACACTCCAGTTCTCCTCGAGCTTCTTTGTCAGTTTACACTATGTTTCTAGCTGTTGGGTATGCTTGTGATTCTGATCATCGGTAATGCTCATTGGTGTTCTTGCTCGGGCATCACTGTGACTTGACTGTGAGTGATCTCTATCTGTCGGGTTCCATTGAACGTGTGTGTTTGAAGTCACATAGTGAATACTTGTCTTTTATGCATTACAAAAATCATAATATTTATCTCTCTGATTCTCTGAAGTCTTTGACACTTTGATTATAACTGATTAGATTATATCAAGTTGACATCCATGAAAATACAATCCATTAACTAATTTAATGTCTTGCATTATCTTTTTGCATTTTGGTGATCAACTTAACATCTTCAAACATTCAATCAGTTACATGTCATCAATCTCTCCCTTTGGAATCGATGGAAACATACTACATTATCATACTATACTATCACTAATACAATATGAAATATATAGTTTCATGAAGTTTTCCTAATGTAACTATTACAAATGTCTGGCTCTCGGTAAGCTCAAATAGCTTAGATTTGTTTCTTGTAGAGTGGTTGTCTTCAATCTTCAATCCCTTCACTGGATAGATGTATCATCTGATATCTCTTTTATGATATGTGCTTTGTCTTGACTGTTCCTCTTCTTGATAATCTCTTTTTCCTTTGACAATATTATTTCTCTTTGTCTGAACTCTCTCCCTTTGTTTACATCTCTCCCTTAGATGGATATTTCATATGTAATCAATTTCTCTCCCTTAGACTATTGATTAACTTCTTCCTTATGATTCTTAGGAACTTCAGTTCATGGATAATGATATAAATGAGATAAATTCTCCCTTATGATGATGAAATAATCTTCCCCTTTATGACAATGAGATCAGCTCTCCCTCTGTATCATCTCTCCTTTTATATCATCTCTCCCTTTGTATGATAAAGACATTTTATGATAATGAGAATATTATCTCTCCCTTTGACAACAATGCCAAACAAAAATACTTCTCCTTTTTTTTTATCATTTCCATTCTTTACATAATATATTCCTTGAATTTCCCTATCCATCAACATTACAATGTCTCTAGTGTTCAGTGTAAATTTGTACCTTGATGTGTATAGATATATCTGTTGTTGTCCATCTTAGTTTTTGCATCAACATGACTGATCTTCAGATTTGTTATAGGCTGATGCAACCTCCTAGTTAGCTTACTAACTGATAGACAAGGGTTGGAACCCTAGTCTCTGTCTCAAGTACTCAAAAGTATCCTTTGGTAATGACTTGGTGAATATATCAGCTAATTGTTCCTTTGATTGAACATATTCTAGTGTCACTTATTTTTCTTGCACTTGTTCTCTCAGATAGTGATACTTGATAGCAATATGCTTAGTCTTAGCATGCATGACTGGATTTTTAGAAATGTTTATTGCACTAGTATTATCATAGTAGATAATTACTGGTTCAAGAATCTTCATATTCATACCTTCCAGCAATTGTTTGATCCATGCAATATTTTAAAAATTTGTAGTAGCAGCCACATACTCTGCTTCTATAGTAGACTGAGAGATGCATCCTTGCTTCTTTCTTATGCATGTGACAAGTTTGTCACCCATGAAGAATGCTCCTCTAGTTGTGTTCTTTTGGTCATCAATGTTTCCAGCCCAATCAACATCTGTATAGACTTGTAGATAAAATTTTCATTCTCTTTTGTACCATAAACCATAGTCCTCAGTGTTCTTCAGATATCTAAGAATTCTCTTGATAATAGTCATATGTGATTCTTTGGGATTAGCAGAGAATCTTGAAACTATCCCCACTCCATGTGATATATCTGGTCTGGTGTGAACACCATACATCAATTTTTCAATCATTGATCTATATAAGGTTTGGTTTACCTCATTGGTTTTGTTTTCTTTTGTCAGCTTACATCTAGTAGCCATAGGTGTTCCAACTGGTTTGGAATATTCCATCTTGAATATCTTTAGAACTTCCTTGATGTATTTGGACTGAGTGATATAAATGCCTACATCTTGTTGAAGAATCTGTAGACCAAGAAAAAATTTGATCTCCCCAAACATAGAAATTTCAAATTCCTTTCTCATTTCATTAGCAAAGGATTTTCATAACAATTCATTTCCCCCAAAAATGATATCATCAACAAAAATTTCAGCAATAAGAATATTACCATCGGTATCTTGTTTTAAGTACAAATTATTATTTTTACTTGTTCTAACAAATTTTATGCTAATGAGATAGGAGTGAAGTATTTCATATTAGGCTCTAGGTTCTTGTTTCAATCCATACAAGGATTTATGTAGTCTACATACCATGTTTCTCTTGTTTGGATCAACAAACCCTTCTGGTTGTTCAATGTATACCTCTTCTTCAAGTATTCCATTTAGGAATGCAGATTTGACATCCATCTTCTATACTTTGAATCTTTTAAATGCAGCATAAGCAAGTAAGATTCTAACTCCTTCTAGTCTAGCAACGGGTGCAAAGTTTTCACCATAATCAATACCTTCTTCTTGTGCATATCCCTTTCATAATAATCTTTCTTTGTTTCTAGTGACTTCTCCATTCTCATTCAGCTTATTTCTGAATATCCATTTGGTACTGATGACATTCTTGTCATTTGGTCTTGGTACTGGTGTCCATGTACTATTCTTCTCTATCTGTTCTATTTCTTCATTCATAGCACTAACCCATTCTTCATTTTCAAGTGCATTGTAAAGAGATTTAGGCTCAAAATCACAAAGTAAACATCTTGTGTTCAGTGACTTACTTCTTGTTCTTGTTCCATCCTTCTTGTCTCCTATGATTTGATTTTGTGGATCATGTCTTCTGACATAGTTGGCAAGTTTTGGTTTAGCTCTTTTTTCATCATTATGATCAGCTTCTTGACGTTTGTTCTCATCTTCATTGTTCGAAACATCATCTTGAGTATTATCCTAATTTTTGGTAATTGCAGCTTGATGCTTGGGTACAATGTTCTGATGCTCGGGAGTGATACACTATTGCTCATGTAGAGTGTCAAGTTCAGTATAAATAGACCTATTGTAGTCCTCTGGTTCCTTTTTGCTTTCCTTATCATTATTTTCTTCAAATTCATCTATTTTCAAATTTGCACTTTCAAAGCTTTTTTTAGATGACTTGTTAAGAAATTTATAAGCCTTGCTTTTGGTTGAATACCCTAGGAAGATACCTTCATCACTTTTGGAGTCAAGTTTTCCATTTCTATCATCCTTCAAAATATGACCATTGGGTGTATGACCATACCAAAGCTCATAGGGTGTCTTCTTTGTGTCCTTCTTCAATTGTACTCTATTTAGTGTGTAGACAAAAGTACTGAATGCTTCCCTCTAGAAAGTTTGAGTGATGCTTTTCTCAATCATCAATGTTCTTGCACAGTCAACAATTGATCTGATTCTTCTCTCAGCAATTCCATTTTGTTGTGGTGTCCTTGGTGCAGAAACTTGTCTTTTAATTCCATGCTCATTGCAATAGTCAGTGAATTCATCTGAAGTAAATTCCCCTCCTCTATTTTACCTTAAGCATTTCAATTTATTTTCACTTTGTTTTTCTACCATTTCTTTATACCATTTAAATATCTTAAATGCTTCTGATTTATCTTTTAAAAACATGACTTTCATCATTCTAGAACAATCATCAACAAAGAAAATAAAATAACTATATCCATATTATCTCTTTGTCCTCATAGGTCCACATAGATCTGTATGGACTAATTCTAAAATTCCATTAGATGTGTGGGTTTTTCTCTTGAAACTAGACTCTGTCATCTTACCTTTTTGACAATTCTTGCACATGATATGTTTGGGCTTAGTCATTGTCAGGAAGCCTCTGACATTCCTTTTGTTGCTTATCTTTATCATGTTGTCAAAGTTCACATGGCACAATATTTTGTGCCACAACCATATGTCTTTGTTTCTAGCTATCAAACAAGTGGTGTTAGTGTCATCAAGATAGAAAAGGTTACCTTTTGTCTGCTCTTCGATACCAATCAACCTTCCTGATTCATTGAAAATATTTGCCTTCTTATTTTCAAATGATACTCTATGACCTAGATTGTTCAACTGAGAGACACTTAACAAATTGTAATTCATTCCTTTAACCCAATAAGCATTTTCACATTTTGTCAGGTTATTTAACATTATGGTTCCTTTACCTTCAACTGCACAAGGTGTATCATTACCCATTCTTACTGAACCACCATTATAGTATTCAAAAGTCTCAAAATTTTGTTTATCACCAGTCATATGGTGATTGCAGCCAGTATCTATGATCCAGACATCATTTTTACTAACTTTAGTTATGAGTTCTATTTCTACATACCTTTCTTCATCTTCATCTGAATCATCTTTTATGGCTATAAATACCATCTCGATGTCTTCTTCTGATTCGGTGTCAGTGTCATCAGCTCTGTTCTCAGCTAGGTAACAAGATTTCTTCCCTTTGTCCTTGTAGTCTCAGGTATCTCTCTTGTCAGATTATCGGTTGCTTCGGTAATCTATATTATCACTTCTATCAAACTTCTTCTCATATGATTTGTCATTTCCTCTGTCATGTTTTCTTTCATTTGGACATCTTACAACAAAGTGTCCAACCTCTTTAAAATTGAAACGTACAAGTGGTAACTTACCTTTGTATTTACCTTTTCCTCTCTGCAATCTTCTTGCCATTAGTGCTTCAATGTCATCAAGTCCTTGTTCTTCATTATCACTTTCACTATCATTTTTAATAGCATGTCTATGACTTGAATTACTTATCTTTAAAGAATATTTGAATGTAGATTCTGCAGATGGTAAGACACTATTATCAAAGTTGTTCATCTCAAATGATATTAGTCTACCAATCAGACTATCTAGAGTAATTGTATTGTTTTCAATTGCTCCATTTCTTGAATAGCAGAAACTCTAATAGAATATACAGGTAGTAAGGTTCTTAAGATTTTACTTACCACTATCTCCTCTTTAAGTGCATCTCCAACTCCTCAGATAGCATTTACTACCTCTTTGATTCTGCAGCTATACTGAGTGATATTTTCTCCTTCTTTCATTCTTAGGTCATCAAACCTCCCTCTTAGGCTTTCAGCCTTTGTTCTTAGTACATTGGCATCTCCTCCATGTACCAGCTTCAACTTATCCCATATTTGGTTTGTAGAGGTGTAGGTTTTGACATCTTCAAACTCAACATCAGAGAGTGATGATGCAAGTTGTATCATCATGCAGTTATGCTCATGCTTAACTCTTAATTTCTAAAGAGTATGAGGTCCTGTAGGCAACACATATTTAGTATCTAAGTATTGAAAAATATCATTTCCAATACCTGATAGGTGGAGTCTTATTCTTCTTTTCCATGATGCAAAGTTGTCTTTATTCAACTTGGGCACATCTCGTCTGTTCATCTTGTGATCTTTTGCTTGAGCTGTTAAAATCCCTTTCTAAGAACACAAGATCTGATACCAATTGTTAGTAATAAATGAGAGGGGGGAGGGGGGGGGATCAGTGGCCTCAAAAATATTCCAATAATAAACTCTTAAGCTTAGTACCATAATATTAAGCCTCTAGTTATCTTCAGTCCTATAAGATGAATGCCTCCAAATACTTTTATCAAGTTAGAGCTGAGTTTCTGGTTTTTGATTATGTGTATTTTTAAGCATCAACGTTTCGGATCACACTCCGTGATCCATCATCAGGATGAGAGAGCAATAAGGAAAAATAATAAGATGCAGACTAGGCCACACTCAAAGAATAAAAGAAGGGGTGGGGT
>MU225553.1:1206071-1230132 GCA_018584345.1 Thuja plicata
CTTAATCTAATGAACATAAATTTCTCTTTTAATCATGTTAAGTTAACTATAGAAGATGAGATAGGTTCTACACCTATGCAAATATTACAAAGTATAATAATTGAAAGTTTAATCAACAATAATAATTTATGCCATACCCCTTAAGATTTTCCAATCACTTTACTAGAACATCAAGGTTGACCATGGAGGCTCACCTCCCAACCTAGGCCTTTGCAAGGCCACCCCTGAGCTAGGGGATCCAGAACTAAACCGGGATACATACACACATAGCAACCAGGAAACTGAAAACAAGAACACAAGAAAATACCCATTACCCAAGGATAAACATAGGTCTCCAAAAGACCCGATACAAAGGGGTGAAAGAGTGCTACCACAAGAGGAGAAAGCCAATAATACAAAATACATACACTAGGAATAGGCCACACATGGGCTCAACATTCCTAAGTACTACATATATAAAAACTAATAACCTAAATGTGATAGATGAGTCTCTGATGTTCCTTACACACACACACACACACATACTGTTGTAGCCTTTTAAACAATCTTCCACTTCATATCCGCACGTACACATCTTCACATATATTCACACTTGTTTGGATAAGAAAAATACTTTATATTTATACCTTATCCAAATCAAATACTTCTGTAAGTTGGCTTCCATATGATAAATTAATATCAAACAATATAAGCTAAGTCGGCCCAAAAATTTTACTCAGGTCCAGTGATCCACTCGGGAAATATATTGGCACTCGGGAATTATGTTGTCACTCAGGCAACTTACTAAATTCTGGCACTCGGGATACACTATGTACTCAGGTCATATTGACCATTCGAGTAATGCTAATTACCACTGTCTGCTCGGTCGACACTGCCACTGCTCAGGTTACATTGTAACTTCTTGGGTTACACTTCTGGCTTGATCAACACTGAGATGACTAAGTTTTTGGGCACTAATTGAAAACATGTCATGCCATAAGGTCATCAACATGATATCTCTCCTCTAGTACCCTTGAGGTGCGTAAAACACTGGTTCTCAAGGTTGGGAGACCTTTTGTGGGATTTTATCATGGACCCCTCTAAATTGTATGTCCTAAACTAAAAACCTTTGTTGTAGTGGCCAAAATAATTCTACTTGCTAACATGGAGGGTTGGAAATTGACTAAGATGCCCCAAACTCTTGTGGTTCTTAGTAGAGATATAAAATTCCTTAGGAGGTGATGACCCTTGGAATTTTAATTTTGGTACACCCGAGAAGTGAGTGTCATAGAGGGGAACCAGTGATACCAAACTACTAGGCTATAGAATTTCAATAAGTGCAGTTGGATTTTATCTAAGTAAGGATTCAATAAGTATTGTCCTTTAAGCCTAGGTTGTGGAGTGTTTGTGCGATGTATTTTGTGTGTGTTATAAACAACTTTGCATAATTAAATAACCTCAGTAAAGCATTTCAAAATCTTTCAAAAGAATTTAAAAGAACTTCAAGACATATCAAAACCTTGTAAAAATAAATTCCAAATAATTTTACTCATCATAAACCCTTTCAAAGACATGGATATTAAAGCATGCATTGAGATCTTGTTGCAATTTTGTGGTATCCCTTGCATTTTAGGGTTTGCATTATCCTTTTCCATATAGCTTGCATTTGTCACTTAGCCTTTTGCATTTCATTCCAAAATCATTATCAACCCCCTTAGTATACCAAATCCTCATTATAGTTGCATTACCTTTCCTTATCTTGCATTTAGAACCTTTTAAATTTTTTTCCAAAATCTCAAAAATCCAAGTCTTAGAGTTTCACCTTATGTCATTGAAAAATGGATCTTGAATTTTTTTCAAACATTATCTCTTTTTATTTATTTTATAATTTGGTCAAAATACACTCTTTGTCATGGGGGATTTGGCTTGATCAGTTTTATTTTTATTTTTTGTCCCTTTGGTTCTTTAAATTAAATATCCTAACTCAATTTCCTAAGGTCCTACTCTTAGGTTTGCATTTCTAAGATTTTTCTTTTCAAGGCCGAAAAAATCCCAAAAACCTTAGTTTGCATCCTTGAATAATCATCCTTTAATTACATTTCCAAAATCAAAATTCCAAAAAAAATAGTTTTCATATCATAACCCTAAGTTTAATACCTTGCATTATCATAACCTATCTTGCATTTTTAAAGTCCAAAGTCCAAATCCAAGTTTGCATATCAAAGTTTTCATAATAATTTCAAAATATTTTAAAGCCTTCAAAGTCCAAGATCAAATTACATTATGCATATCCTAAGTTTCATTCATTTCAAAATCTTTCAATAATCCAAAAACAAAGTTAATTTTGCATATACCTCTCATATCCTTATTTTCATTTAGACATCATGCTAATTGTAATAAGATCTCAAAGGCAAGGTTCATATAAACCCATATTTCCCTCAAGAGAGGAGACATAATTACCTTTTGACCCAAGACAAAGTGTACCTTTTCAATCACAATTTTTTGAACCAAACATGATATACCCTTCAATTTTGGAGAATCAAACACTTTTTGACCCAGGACAAATGATATTCTCACAATTTCACAAACAATCACTTCAATCCCACTCACACTTGACCCAAAAGTTGGAAGAGAAATTGGTGCAAGGCACCAAGGACACTCCATCAAAACACCAAGGTCATTCAAAGAAGAAAAAACATGCATGAAGACATCAGTAGACAAGAGAGAGGTCCTAACATAAGAGAATATCAATTATCAAATCTTAAGGCCTATAATGGATTTCAAATAACGTATGATTGTAATATTCCTAAAGGACTAATATGCATTGAAAGTGGACCAATAGTGTCCAAGGGTGTCAAGGGGGTTATTTATGGGTTATAATTATTTAGAATAAGTGTCCAAGGTGTTGGAAGACATTAGGAGTTCATAGTTTCTAAGTTTCATTTAGTTTTAGTTGTTTTCAAAGTTTAAAAGATATATATTTTCAAATGTAACAGTCACTTTTGTCTTTCAGTGGGAAATCACATGCAAGAAGTATTTTGGTATTCCCAATTGATGTAACTTCCAAAAAGATGATTGGAATGGTTGGTAAAACATAGTTATAAACCATTTGAAGAGTCAATTGTAAGGAGAGGATGCTGGAGTGTACGAACTATTCACAAAGATGCAATAAAAGTTTGTATTTTTTGCAACTTTGGCATTGTTTTTTGATATTCTTGAAAAGTTTGGTCATTTGAAGAGTTTTAAGAATGTATTGAATGTAATTACCATCTATTTCTATTATTAGATGAATATTTGCATGCTATACTAAAATTTTAGATGCCTGGTGTTGTTAAGGTTTCAACTTCATTTTTATTGCTACTTAATTGACAAAATTTTGATTTTATTTGCTCAACTTCTTTTCTCCAAAAACCAAAAAATGATCTAGCATTTTCTATTGTTTCAAAAGTTTGCACAAATAAGATGATAATTTCCAAATTGATGATGCTATTCATTCTCCTTGATAACTCATCACCCATTTCTCTCATCCATCTGGCTTCACTCTTCAATTTACTGCCTTTTCTGAAAATACTTGGGAACATCTCAAAATGGATTGCAAAATATTCCCTTTTTAATACTTCCATCCTCCTTTTGATGACAGTCCTTATGATTTCAAAATCTATCACATCCTTGATGTATTTATAAGTAACCTTAATCTCTATATCAACACCTTGTTCCCTCTTGGATAAAGAATAAATTAATTTCAAATTGCTCTTCCTTCCTATCTATTTTTCTAAAATTGGTTCCAAAGTAGCCTCATCCTCCTTAAAGAATTTAGAATAAAAATAATCTTTTGCCCATCCAAATAGATAGAAGCAGGTTCTAAACTATTAGATAAATGCATGATTATATCTCTCACCTTTTCTTCATATCTTTGTTGCACTAAAGACTGTGCACTTTGAAATTTTGTAGCTTCTTCTTCCCAATCATCTTTTACCTTCTTCAAACTTGTTCTCTTTGCCACCAAATTCTCCTTCTCATAATTGAGCTCTACTTCTACTATAAAAGTAGATGGCATAAGAGGAGGGAATTCAATGATGGGACTAGAAGATCATGGTTGAGCAGGATCAAGAGAAATAACCCCTTGAGGATATGCATGAAGAGCTTGCTGACTACTTAACTATGCAATAATCTTGTCCTTTTCAATGTTGACCTTTTTCAGTTCATTGTAAGCATGAAGGTCTGTTTCCAATTTTTCTCTAAGATTATCCCTATCCTTGGCCTCCTTTTTGGTCACCTGAAAACTTAATTTGGAAGTTTCTAAAGCCATTCCAGATGCTTCAATTCCTAAAGTCTCTCCAACTCTCTTAAATACAAGGCTACCTAAATAATCAGTTGACATCACTTCATTTCTTCTTCTATTTTCTTCTCTTTTCAAAGACCACATGACTAATGCAACATGATCCTCACTGAACACAACTCCTTTAATATATTCCTTGACCACCTCTTTGGTGTCATGTACAGTCTTTGTTTGTTTTCTGACTACTTCAAAAACAATAGCATCAACTATATCCCATTCTAGAAAAATAAGAACACCAACCTTTCTAACCAATTATCTTCCCTCTTCAGGGGTGATCTTTGCAAAATCTTTTAGGATATTTGTCTTTACTTCAGCTCAAATATCACTTATATCCCTGTCAAGTTTCTCTTATTTCTTCTTCTGGCATGTTTCCTTGAATTTTTCAATGTGGCTCCTCCATAAAAAATGGATGAATTCCCTAGCCTTTACAAAATTTTCACCACCCATGAATTCATCACTCGTTTGTTTAGTTAAAGGATCCAATTCCTTACCAACAAACTCTTCAACAATCAAGTCAATCTCAACCTACTTATGTGCCTCTGGCACACCTTCTTCAATTTCATGTTGAGTGACATACATTTTCCCTACACTTCCTTCAATTTCTTGTTGAGTTACATACATTTTCCCTACACTTCTCATTTGCAGCAATTGTTCTGCTACTCTTTTCTCATCAATGTGCAAGGGTGATTGAGAAGGGGAATATACATTCTCAACTTGTGGTGTTTCCTCTTCTATCCTTTTCCTCTTTGGAGAAAGATGAATGTTAGAACTAACATGAATGGACCTTTTCCCCTTTAGAATAGAAAAATTCTCCACTTTATTTGTGGTAGAGGGTGCATCTTGTGATTTTGAGCCTCTCTGGGATAAGACTCCTCTAGGCATCACCACACTATAACCTGATTTTTGGTGAAAAAGATATTCACCAGGTGGAACCAGTCTGGTAAAAGGTGGCTTGCTTAAAAATGCCTTAGCTTTGTCCAGTGCCTACATTAATGCATCCTTCTTATCATTTAAGGTCTGAAAAATATCTTCAAACATTTCTATCAAGGAATTCATCTTTTTCTCTGTAGGCTCAAAAATCCTTAATGGATCATAATCCCTGTCAAAATAATGTACAAAATCAAGGGTCTTCTTGTAGACCAACTATTTTTCCTTTCTAATTTCCTGCTCCTGTAGTTTGAATTCATTCCTAATAACATCCTTTGGAAAATGGAATTAGTGTTCCATCACTAGACACTTTGTTTTCTTTCTGAACATATCACTTAAGAAGCCTTTAGGGTCAACACATCTAGCTATTGATGTTGCCATTATATATGGTTCCAATAACTTCTTCAAGTGTACCCATCCTCCTTTTGTAATGAAAAACTGATGGGAAATTGTAATGGTAGGAAAGATGGAACCCAAAACCTTACTTGTTAGAGCCAAATCCTATAGGCCTCCAATCTGTTTGATTATTTTAGAAAAATCCACCTTTAAAGGCACCTGGTACGAGAGTATGTATGTGGTACCATTATAAATATAAACTTAAATTTTTTTTTTTATAGGAGATAAAATAATATCTCCCCAATTCTGTACTATTTTGATGTTTCTTTCAGACTGCTTGGGTCTCAAAAAGGACAAATTTTTTTTAGGAATCCTGGGGTTGTCAAGGAAAAACAAGGCCTAAAGCCTGGATGCAAAACACCTATCCAACATTACAAAACTGGCATCATCTCTATCCCAAGTCATAATCGGGCTCCACAAATGCACTAGACTTTCTTCCCCATCCTTTACCTTCATGAGATCCATTTCCTTTTCATAATTATTTGCACCTTTGTAAAAAATCATATGCATTAGAAGAGAATACTAGGCAAATGGCTTATCAACTTTTTCCTTCTGAATACCCATCAAACCATCATGGATCAAATCAGCTACATAAGGTGCAAAATAGAAAATCACAGCTAGGCGGGGATGTAGAATCTGACCAATCATAAACATGTAATGTATGGGTATCTCTGATTTGATATCATCCCCAAAAATTTGAATCAAAGAAAAATATATACTTTGTGCCCTCAGATTGAAATATTTCAACTAAAATGGTTCAGGGGTATCTAGACCCACCACAGTCAATCCTCCAACATTATCAAAGAACTCTCTCAGAGGTTCACTCCTCAAATAATTCCTCTGAGCCTTATAAATATCATTGAAGGAAACAAAATTTATCTCATCTAGATGCATAGAAGGGTCATTTAGATTAATCACCTCTCAGATCTCATTAGCTGTGATTCTTATCAAAGTGTTGTTATCTACATCCCTAACCAGTCTAGTCAAGGGGCCATAATTATGTGTTATTTGAAACAAAATATCAGCATTCATGAATACTCCTGGGACCACCTACTTTCCCACATCAAACTATATACACTGCTTCTAGGAGGGAAAGTGTTTCATTGGCTAAACCCTACTTTAAATAATGCTAAACTAGTCATGCTAACATTAGCATCTCTCATCCAGTTACCCTTATCATATAGGCCTTCACCTATCTTTAACCTAGGGTTTTTCGGCACCAATTACTTTATCTTAGAGAAATCATTGGTAGATTTATTTAATTGCTCTAAAAATTATCACAAATGGCTCTCTCCTAGTAATTAACCTTTCCTTTGAATTCTCTACACGGTGCCTTTTCATAAACTAGGGTATCGCCGAAGGAAGAAACACTTGACACTAAAAACCCAAAGTCTTTAATTCTTTTATGCTATCAGCACTCAGGATCACATAATATATGAAAACCCATATGAGATGACTTACTTTCTCTTTAGGAAGTGTCAGAAATTTGCTACAATAAAAAACTTCACCCAGTCGCTCTGTAGAATTGTAACGTCTGAAAACAATTGAACCGCCTCACAATAGGTGCTTAGTAATCGTGCCCAAAGCCTCTCTTAGAAATAGTTTATTTAATCTAAGGATCACTTCTCCCACCATGAGGTGCATTTAGTTTTTCAACCTAGGGACATATACTTGAAATGGTATAGCACAATATGTGCGCTAAGTTCCTTAAGGAGCCATTCTACCTATGCTGCAAGAAAGTAAAATACATGAAAGGAATCTATACTAGGGCTATAGGAGGGGAAAAATAATTAGTACTTACTAAAATGAATGCTACAACTTGCAAACTTTACTTAAACCTATTCTTTCAACCTAGAGCATTCACTATAGCTATCCTTGCAGGTGCTACAGGAACATTCACAAAGTACAATGTTGTAGGAGGAAACTGTAATCTTATATCTATAATACTGGAAATATAGAAAGTAAATATATTCTACTTCTACTCTAATCCACCTACCAAGTGGGCCCCCTTTGTTGGCTTCTGCTAATCTATGAACACAAAATATGAACCAAGAGTTATTTCATTATCTTTCAAAACTGATTACATGAGAATAAGACATGAAACTAAAAATGAACTTGCTGTGCAAGATACAACCAAAACATTGTATTCCCTTCAAAAACCCAAACTTACAAACCAAAAGTCTCCTCCCTATAAATAGAGGATTGACTTCTTTATTCCAAAATAGAAAAGGAACTAACTAACTAAAACTGTGCAAAAGAAAGAGAACATGAAGCACAACGGCCCATGACATACACAATGAAGTCTGGGCGATCAAGTCAACATGCTGGTAATACGGAGGGAATATAGAAGAGCTACATTTATGCATTTCTGAAACAGTGGCTCCTAATTTATGGCAGCCGTGTCTTTTGATGCCATGATGGCTTATCTTCTTGAAGTTGGTCTTTACGTCCTCCTTCAATGCTGTCGACCACTCCCAACGACTCCTACTTCCTTGCAAGATTAGTTAATATGCAAAAGATATTCATGCAAGTAGCTTATCAAATTAATCTAGATGTTAGAACACACATTCTGATTATTATATGAAATACTACAACATACATATAATATTGGCGTAATATGACATATCTATTCCACCCATGGCTTAATGGTTCTTTCTATACTTAACAAAAGTTCAACTGACTAAAAGTTCACAACTGTTCTGATAATACTTGAAAATAGAGTACAAGGATTAATATAATGAAGATAGTAAAATAGGCTCATCATTTGCCCCTTGGCAAGCTGAATTCTTGTCCTCAAGAATTATATCTTCTAGTAATTTCTCTAAAATCTCCAACCTCTGTTCTTCCTCTCCTTTATCTTTTAAATGTGTAATAGAACCCTCTTGTTCTCTCTTAGACACCCACTGTGATCTTGAAGTCAGTCCAGTTTGTCAGTGTTAATGTCATATAGGGGCCAGAGGAGCATCGGTGGTTGCATGGTGAGTCGACACCAGAGTTCCTGTCTATTTTTCCTTCCCAGCTGTATGTATTTTGGCACTCTTTGGATAGCTTCTTGTAGGTTGATTGGACTGTGTGGTTCTGATCCCTTCAATATCTCGAATAACCTACCCCATCTAATTTTGGCTCTGGCCAGGGCTCTCTGAAAGATAAAGTAATATAAACCATCATAATCTGTATAAACCTCTGTTCTAATCCCAAAAATTTTGTCCCTTGTTTCTTCCTTAATTTTTCCATAAGTCAAATTGAGCCAATTCTTGAAGAGTGTAGCTGGCTTGCTACTCTCTTCTCTTAATGGTAATGGATCTGTTTTCTCCTGTTCCCTATAATTTTCCAACTATCTATCATAGTTGGCTTCATTGTGCATCCAGGACATCAATGCCCTTAGGTGGATATCCCCTATGTAGAGTAGAGGATTCCACTCAGTCTCAGCTGTGATAATGAAGTTATGCATGTATAGTTCACTAAGTAGATTTTGTTGCCACAAGGGAAGAGTCTGATAGAGACCATAAAATTCTTGGGCTGACTTGAACTCAAAATCAATATCTTTGATGGTCATCATTAGCTGGAACAAGAGGAACTGTTCCTTCAAATAGATGGTATAGACCCTAGGAGGTGGCCTACATGCAATGATTCGATTAGCCAATTTGAGGGCATGATCCATTTTTTGTTTTTGTTTTTCCAGTTGTTCTTTCAATTCTGTAATTTATTCCTCTTTCTATTTTATGACCTTCTTCAGTTTCTTCTTTTCTTCTCTCCATAGAGTTGTTGTTAACACATATTTATTATGTAATCCAAAGAGAAGCGTTTGCAATGTGATCGGGCCACAATCTTCTGCCTGATTTATTTGCCTCCTCTGTTCCTTCCAAGACTGCTCTAAGAAACTTACTAACCAAGTTCTTTTGTAGGGCACTAAGGAAGTTTCTGCATAGGATGACTGATGGATTACTGAGGAATTCCCCTCATTAATGACTAGAATATCCTGATAGATTTCCTGGGAACTATTTTGAAAAATACCAGGTTTAGCTTCATAAGTTTTTGCAGAGTGCAGAGGAAAGTCTGGAACTACAGACTGATTTGCGAAATCATCTGGAATTATTTGCACATTGGGCTGTTCATCAGATTGCAAAGGAGAAACAGGTTGGCTCATGGAGGATGCCCTAGGGAGCTGTCCTCTCATTCTAGGACTCCTTTGCACAGGGGTCTCTGCAATTTCTATAGCCTTTTCTTTAGTAGTCTTCTTTGGCTTCTCAGCTACAGGGGTAGCTACAGCAGGAACCAACTTCCTTTTCTTCCCTTTCGAAGAAGTAGGGATTTGTGGTTTGGCTATAGGAACTGAAGGTTCTTCCTCTAATTTTTGTTTTCCTTTAGTTTGGGAAGAAGTAGGTACATTGCTCTCATAATAAGGTAAGGGCACATTTCCTTGAAGATTTACAGTTTCTGCCCCTTGGGTATCTTTTTCAATGGCTGGGTCAGTTGGTATTACATTATCATGACAAATTTGCTCATTAGGGTTAACCTGCGGTTGTAGGGTTTTGCACTGGACAAACTTTGACCATGCCATGGGAGAGGCATCCCTAAGAGATATTTCTATTAACAGTTTAATTAGGGCATGGTGGGTAACATAATTTGCATTCCCTTTTTGGGTCTCTTCAGCACTAATGCATAGCATGTTATATAAAAAATTTGGAACATTTACTACTATATTATGCCTCACATAACTCAGTAATTTGAAATGATGTGCATGCAAATTGGAAAATCTCCTTTCACATGTGAAATACCTGATAATATGCATGGCAAACTCATTATATGGTGGAGGGATAGACATTCTCTTGCAACCCTGTTTGGTAATCTCCAAAGGAGGATCATCTGGTAGGGTGAACTGAGCCCTTGCTGATCTAGCATCATGAACATTAGGGTAATTTTCTCCAACCATTGGTAATCCAATAACTTCTGCAATTTGCTCCTCTATCACAACCACTATTAATCCCCACACAGTTGCCTGACCTTCTTCAAATGTACTCACAAATTCCATTGCTGAGTCCTCGTCAAATTCTATTAATCTTAGGAAATACCCTAACCAGCCACATGCATTGAATCTTATGACCACTTCAACATCTAAAAGTAACACACCATGTGCTACTGGCTCGTGTCTCTATAACTGGCCTCCCATCTATGCTTTTCTAATTTCAATCTATCTTCTCAGCAGTAGGTAGATGACTTATTCCTTATTTGTATTTCAGACTACCCATTTTTTAACAAAGGACTATGAGCTTTCTCCTAAATTTCTCTATTTTTCTTCGCATGAACAATGGTGATGAATTGAAATAGGAGAGATTATAATTTTTACTGTGGGTTGTCACTTAACTTAATTATAAGTCACATCAAGTCTGACAATCATGGAGGATTTGGGAATAAAAGTACAATAGTTGTGCGATATAACACTTAGAACTTTAATGAGACAAGGCTAAGTACAGATTTGACGTGACATAAAATCTTTCAGGTATAAATAGAAATGACAGTTTGGAATTAATACACTTCCCTCCTCCCTACTTAACATTGACAAGTGTCCACACTTGGTAGACATGGCACAAGGGATGGAACTGGCGTAATTTTGTAATGATATATGTATTGCAGTACTAGATACAATTATCAAAATCTATGCGCTAAAAATGGAAAAAAATTGAAAAGCGTGTACCTGTCATTTGATCTTTGCACATGCCAGAAAAGGTGGCAAGAGTGGTACGAAAGTGGTGGCGGCTTATGTCAGCATACCTGGCTTCTTATTGAAAGCTTTTAAAGGAAAAATAATGATGACGTGGAAGGTGGGTGGGTGGTAGATTAAAGAAATGAGATGAGTGGGAAAGAAGAAATAGAAAGTGAATGGAGGAATGTACTTCATGTAAACATGAAGCATTTATTATGGACATGCTCAATGGATTTTTACTAAAGAGCTATAGGAAGAAGGTTCACACCCTCTGCTACAGGAAGTGTTACCTGTTGCTCGTTTAATTTTTGTTGTTTGAATTGCTACAGGAAGTCTTCTTTTGTTTGGGGTTGGTGATACAAATTTATCCGATGTCCATTGACTAGAACCTTGAAGTTTACAGGATCAATTGTGGTCAACTAGATGGCTCCATTTGTGAAAAAATGGCTTATTTCATATGGCCCCAACCATCTTGTCTGCAACTTGCTTGGTATTTCTTTGAATCTTGAATCATACAACAAGGCCCAGTCTCCAAATTAAATTTGTTTTCTCTTGATATGTGAGTCATGCCATTTATTCCTTTGTTTTTGGACTAGTTCAATTCTCTCCAGTGCATATTTACACATTTCATCCAGGGAAATGAGATGCAGTAATCATTCCTTCTGTGCTGCAGGAAGATCAATATTTAACCGCAGTGCTATCCTCAGTGTTTTGTGTTCAAATTCAACTGGTAGCATAGCTATTTTTCCATAAAATAGTTCAAATGGAGTGAATCCTATAGTGGTCTTCCAAGTTGTTCTATACACCCAGACAAGTTCTGATAGTCGGCTGCTCCAGTCCCGACGATGCAGATGAACTGTCTTTGTTAAGATGGCTTCTATTTCTTGATTTGTAACTTCAGCCTGTCCATTGCCTTGAGGGTGATAAGGGCTGGACTTCCTATGTTTGATATTGTATTCTTTCATGAGCTCTGTTATTAAATTGGAAGTGAATTGGGCACCTTGGTTAGTTACAAGTTCTCTCAGTACTCCATATCTTGTGAAAATCTCATCATACAAAAATTCTGCAACTTTATGGTATCAGACATGTTTCATAGCTTTTACTTCGACCCATTTGATCAAATAATCGATGCACACCAGGATGTAAGACTTCCCATTAGATGGAGGGTCTATTGGACCAATGAATTCCATACCCCATTTATCAAATGGAGTGACCATCACTTGTGGATTTAATGGAATTTCATCAAACTTAGTCGATTGGCCCATTCTTTGACATTTGTCACATTTTCTTGTATAGCTGGTTGCATCCTTGTGAAGTGTAGGCCAATAATATCCAGTTGTTAAAATATTTTGGGCTATTCTTTTTTCTGCAAAGTGTCCCCCACATGGTTCATCATGATAGTCATGTAGAATGTCATATGTCTCATCTTCTCTCACACATATTTGCATTACTTGATCAGGTCCAGTGTAAAACAACGTGTTATCAATCCAAGAGAAATTAAAACTTTTTTCAACCAGTAGTCTTCTTTCTTTGTAAGAAAAATGTGTTGGAACTTTGTTAGCTACAAGGTAATTAGCTATGTCAGCATACCACGGACTTTGGACAGCAATATGAAACAAATGCTCATCTGGAAATGCATCATCTATCAGAGTAGTATCTTGTTTTGTATGGTGGATTCTTGACAGATAATTAGCTATTACATTTGCCTTGCCAGACTTGTCAACTATAGTAATGTCAAATTCCTACAAAAGAAGAA
Organism: Thuja plicata; assembly: GCA_018584345.1. Lineage (NCBI taxonomy): Eukaryota > Viridiplantae > Streptophyta > Pinopsida > Cupressales > Cupressaceae > Thuja > Thuja plicata. The sequence continues at coordinate 1,219,173 of MU225553.1, forward strand.
GCCATCTTGCTAATCTTCCTGTGATAGCAGGTTTGTTCATGAGATATTTTATTTCTGCATGCTCAGTATGAACAAAAATAGGATAGCCAGTTATGTAATGACGAAATTTGTTCAAGGAATATATTACTGCTAGTAATTCTTTCTCTATCACTGTCTAGTTTAACTTTGGTCCATGGAGGCTTTTGTTAATGTAGTAAATTGCATTTTCTAGGTTACTATACTTTTGTCCTAGGACAACACCTATTGTGTAGTCTGAAGCATCTATATGAATGTTAAATGGAAAAGTCCAATTAGGACCCCTAAGTATGGGTGCAGTGGTTAACAACTTCTTAAGCTGTAGGAAGGATTCATCACATTCTTTTGCCCAATTAAATTTAGCCCCTTTAGTAAGCAAAGTATACAGAGGACTAGTTATTTGACTAAATTTTTTGATAAACCTTCTATAGTAGCCAGCATGTCCTAGGAAATACCTAACATATTTCTACTTTATAGGAATAGGCAATGTTAGAATTACCTCTATTTTTGCAGGATCTACATGGATTCCATCTTCAGACATAAATCTCCCAACACTATGCCTTCTTGCATCATCATGAAACATTTATCACTATTGAGGGACAAATTGTGTTCCTGACATCTGATTAGCACTCTTTCCAAATTCTTTAGGGCTTCCTCAAAGGTGAATCCAAATGTAGTAAAGTCATCCATATATATCTCCATATAATCATGTGATATATCAACAAAAATGCTAATTACAGCTCTCGAGAAAGTAGCTGGTGCATTGCATATTCCAAATGGTAATATAGAATAGGCATATGTACCCCAGAGGCATGTGAATGTAGTATTCTCCTGATCTTCTAGAGCAATGCTGATCTGGTTGTAACCACTGTATCCATCTAGAAAGGAGAAATATTTCTTACCAGCTAGAGTGTCCAGGACTTGATCAATAAAGGGTAAAGAAAAATGATCCTTCTTTGTGGCATTATTCAACTCTTTGTAATCCACACATATTTTCCATTTCCCCCCTTTCTTAGGTACAATGAATAATGGTGATACCCACTTGCTATCAGAGATTGGATAGATGAAACTAGCATCTAGTAATTTTTGTAATTCACTTTTGACTATCTCTCTCAATGCTAGATTTATCCTTATTTGAGGCTGGCATAGTGGTAATCTGCCATCATTAATGTAGATCCTATGGGTACAGAGCTTGGGGTTCAGTCCTAGCATGTCTCCATAATTCCAAGCAAAGGATTTCTCATGCTTACATAAGAGTTTAGTTAACAATTCCATTTGTTGAGGTGGCAACTTGTTGTTTACATGAAGATTATGACCAAGGGAAATTTCCACAATAGTTGTTAGCTCTACCATTAACATCTTAGGTACTGGGTTTGTAGCTATTTCACATGGTAACAATTGGCTAATTATTTCAGGGCTTGCTGGAAAGACACAATCTTCATAGGTACATAGCTGCAGAATAACACTTTCAGAAACATCTTTTTCTGCTATACACTCATTGGTAAGAATACTCTATATTACATCATCTTCCTCTTGCATTTTCAGAAAAGACTGTCTATGCATCATCATAAGCTGAGCAACAGAATTGACCTCTTTTTCCTCATCCCCTAGTTTAGTCCAAATGGGATCCTTCAAATCTGGCTGAGGTTGGGAAGGAGGATAGAGTGCTATTTTCTTTATTGCCTGGCCATTTGAAATTATCATACCCCCTGATCTGCAGTTTATTTTTGCATCAGTGGTGGCTAACCAAGGTCTCCCCAGGATGATTGGATAGCCAACAAAGTTTACTTTTGGTGATAAGATGAGAAAATCAGCAGGGTATTCCCATGAGTCTAGGGTAACTACCACATCTTCTACAAGACCATCTGGAGTGACTGTTGAACTATCAGCAAGTTGTAATATTGTTGGTGTTGTTCTTAAGCCTTCTATACTTAGTTAGTGCATTGTATCTTTGGTCATCACATTAATGGCTGCCCCCAAATCAACTAAAGCATTTTTAATAGATTGTCCATTAATTATCAAGTCAACTACTGGACTTCTAGGGTCTGAATACTTGGGTATAACTACCTTCCCCAACATGATATTCGCAAGTTGCCCTATGACATGAAATGTTTGAGGGTCTTTCTTCTTCCTCCTAGGATTTTTAAGGCATGCATCCTTAATTGCTTTCCCATATATAGGAACGTCTTTGATAGCTTGAAATAGAGGTATTTGGATATGCATATTTTTTAGCTGCTCAAGAATATAAAAAGGCATTTCCTCTTGGGATATAGGTTTTTCTATTGTGAGCCTTTGTGGAAAAGGAGGTTCAACTGAGGTTTCATCATCAGACTTGCTAGACTTTTGAGTTGATTTGGTGGTATTTTGCAATAGAGCCTCTAGAAGAGGTGCTGATGCTGTAGGAGTGTCTGCAACTTCTGTGATAATAGGATGTTCAGGTGCAGGAAGAGTAGTACTTGACCTCAGATGTATGTCAGATATCTCTAGAGCATAAGAAGGATAATACTATGCATCAGTAGTATACTTTGGCTACTGCTGTTGCTTGCTATTTGGATTTGGTTGTGGCTGAGCAGGCAATTGTGTTTTCTTTGGATTTGGGCTAGTGGCTGCAAGAGGCGACATTATTGCAGGAGGTGGCACTAGTGGTGGTAATTGTGGAAAAGTAGGATTTTGGTTAGGCCACTATGGAGGTCCCCTCCATTGATTATTTTGCTTCCAATTCCCTTGTGGTGGTTTCCATTGGTTTTGCTGGTTAGGCCACTGGTTATTTTGATGGTTAGGCCACTAGTTATTCCAGGTTGGTTGAGATTACTGAGGAATATTCTGATAACTTTGGTTTTTCCATTGACTATTGTAAGGATTTGAAAATTGTAATGGGTCCTGAGGCATACCTTGTCATGGTTCCCATGGGTGACATTGAGAAATGAAGAACACTTTCTCGTTATCTCCTTCTATCTCCATGTACTCAATAGGAAAATGTTGATTTTCCAGATTCGCCACCAGCTTGCACTCGCAGTCTTTCTTTTGTTTTCGACAATGAGGGAAATATTCAGCCAACTGCAATTTAGCATCTACATATTTCTTCTTGGCAGTCATCGTGTCAAGATGTGTGGCAACATGATTAATGATGTCTTGCTTGAAATTTGCTAGCAAGTTAGATATCTCCAACTTAGAAATGCCTGAACTGCTCCCTTTAATTGTTGTAGACCGATATCCTCTGCTTTTCTTCCCAGTTGATCTGGAGTAGTTGAGAGATTTTCTTGAGATCATCCCAAGAAGATTAGGATATGTCCCCACCAGCCATGAGGTCCAATGCTTCCAGACAACCGTTGTTCACTCCTCTCAAGAAGACTAGTTTCTGTGAATCCTCCACCAGAACATGTTGGGGATTCTTCTGCATGGTGTATACAAAATGTGAAACATAGTCCTCCAAAGTTTTGTCCTCCTTATATGACATTCTAAAAATGTTAGCTCCCCTTGGGTCACTCCCCTTGCAATATTCTTTGCATTTCTCTAGAAATAGGGTCTGCATCTCATCCCATGTGCTTGTTGTATTTGCTCCTAATCCCATGAACCATCGTAAGGCTGACTCTTTTAGTGTTGCTGGAAATAGATTGAGTTTGTGGGCATCAGTGTTATAGTAAAAGCTACAATAGAGGATGTCAAAATCAAACAAAAAGGTGTCAGGATCTTCAGTTATCAGCCCATAAAATTTTGGAAGTACAGCTGAGGGTATATTCTTGAGGTTAGCAATGTTTATAAAGCTTGGCAGAGGAAATGGAAAAGTAGGGTGTGCCATTAATGGAGGTACCAGGGGTGGTACTTGCTGTTGGAAAGGAATATTAGCCACAAGATTGTTATTAGCAGGTGCATTTGGGTTAGAATTATCAATAAAGCTGGCCAAGATTTTAGCAAAAGGCCGAAGAGCACTTATATCAAAAGACCCTTCTCCAGCGGTAGATGCTGCAGGAAACTCGGGACTTGTGTCAACAAAGGGCAACTCAACTTCTTCAGCTTGCTCATTCAAATTTGTAGGTTCTCCTGGAAGAAATCTTCCATATTATTCTCTTCTTCTTCCTCTTCGATGCACGCAAATGAATTCTTCACACTGGTGAAGCAAATTTAGGACCACAAACCATTAAACTAACTAAAAGACTCAGAAGGTTTCTTAGCTTGACACCATCCCCGACAACGGTGCCAAAAATGAACTGCCTCATAATAGGTGCTTAGGAAGCATGCCCAAAGCCTCTCTTATTAATAGTTTATTCAATCTAATGATCACTTATCCCACCATGAGGTGCATTTAGTTTGTCAACCCAGGGACGTATACTTGAAATGGTACAACACAATATGTACGCTAAGTTCCTTAAGGATCCATTCTACCTATGCTGCAGGAAATTAAAATACATGAAAGAAATCTATACTAGGGATGTAGGAAGGGAAACACACTTATTCCTTACTAAAATGAATGCTAAAACTTGCAAACTCTACTTAAACTTATTCTTTCAACCTAGAGCATTCACTATAGCTATCCTTGCAGGTGCTACAGGAATATTCACAAAGTAAAATGCTGCAGGAGGAAACTGTAATCTTATATCTATAATACTAGAAATGTAGAAAGTAAATATATTCTACTTCTAATCTAATCCACCTACCAAGTGGGCCCCCTTGGTTGGATTCTGCTAATCTATGAACACAGAATATGAACAAAGAGTTATTTCATTATCTTTCAAAACTGATTACATGAGAATAAGACATGAAACTAAAAATGAACTTGCTGTGCAAGATACAATCAGAACATTGTATTCCCTTCAAAAATCCAAACTTACAAACAAACAGTCTCCTCCCTATAAATAGAGGATTGACTTCTTTAGTCCAAAATAGAAAAGGAACTAACTAACTAAAACCACGCCAAAAAAAGAGAACAGGCAGCGTAACAGCCCACGACATGCACAATGAAGTCTTGGCAATCAAGTCAACATGCTGGTAATACAGAGGGAATATAGCAGAGCTACATTTATGCATTTCTAAAATAGTGGCTCCTGATTTGTGGCAACCATGTCTTCTGGTGCCATGATGGCTTATCCGCTCAAAGCTGGTCTTTACGTCCTCCTTCAATGCTGTCGACCACTCCCAGCGACTCCTACTTCCTGGCAAGATTAGTTAATATGCAAAAGATATTCATGCAATAAGATTATCAAATTAATCTAGATGCTAGAACACACATTCTTATTATTAAATGAAATACTGCAACATATATATAATATTGGTGTAATATGACATATCTATTCCACCCATGGCTTAATGGTTCTTTCTATACTTAACAAAAGTTCAACTGAATAAAAGTTCACAACTGTTCTGATAATACTTGAAAATAGAGTGCAAGGATTAATATAATGAAGACAGTAAAATAGGCTCATCAATAATAATGAAACATTTATGGAGAGAATTCGTCAGTAAATAACATTAATTCTAGATAAGTTGATCACACATTCTGCAATTACTCCTGCATGTTTTAAAAAAAAATCTGTGACCTCAACGTATCGATCACAAAACCCTTTTTTTTTTACTCAGAAGACAAACTTAAAAACACAGCCATTGATCTCATCATATCATGCGGCTCACATAAAACAACAGAAAATAAAATTCTACATGACAAGTGTCAATCTATCATGAACCCTTGATGAGTAAAAAAAAAGCAACTTGATAATGTATGCATCACGCTGGCCTTGAGATAAAAACCCATCTATGCCAGTTATAACCCTTTATGAATTTTGGACCCATGACCATAGAAAACCCACATCTCATGTTGTCGCTAATTTGAAATGAGAAAAACTCTTACTATTCTCTTTGGCTATTTCACACCAACCGTTAGATCTTCCCTGATCTGTTCTATCTTTAATTCTTCTGAATTTACCTTTTTGGGATCTAAGACAGACATGTGTAAACTTGTCATGAACCCTTGATGAGATAAATGTAGCTCATCTCCTCTTCTGGGAAAAATGCCCACCATTGGATCACAAAGAATGTACAAGATACTTATCAAAACTCAAAATCTGAATTGGCCCTACCATCTGCCACATGTCACGCTATCATGATGCCTTGATTAATAAGTTCCTCACATATTGACCTTAAAGGGATTATGAAAACCATCAGATTGGTTAGATCTAATCATGATTTAACTTTTATTTGACTTTTATGGGAGTTACACTTGGCAAGCAATCACGATGCCTTAATCACTATCCATCTTGCATCTTTGGGATCAAGGAAATGCACTCACCATCAGATTCATTTAGATCTGACCATAGTTTACCTCTACTTTGAACTTGGAACCCCTTGGTCCCACATGTCTGAAAAGACATTTTTTATTTTGTCACGACGCCTTGAAGGATAAATCTCACATATCTCTCTAATCATGGGACAATGCTAACCGTCAGATCTTCTACAAACTACTTGATGCTTTTAATTTGACTAGACCGACCAACTTCCACGTGTCAACCAGTTGTGTTTCCTCAAAGGATATCCCTCATGATTCAATCCAAAATTCATGCACACCATTTGATCATCCTGATTTGCTTTGACTTTATCATGTGACTTAATTAACAGAAATGGCTCCCAGTGCCAGGTGTCATAAAGGTGCAATGCATAAATAGATAAACATGCCACATCTTGTGGATTAAGGAATAATGACCACCGTTATATTTAAATGTACTTGCCTTCCACTTCAAAGAATAAAATATTTCTAGGACATTAGACTTATGGAAAAAATAAAATGCGCGACCTGCTAGGAAAATAAATTTAAGGATAAAGTGGCTCGCTCAATGTTCAGACTTATGACATAAACTTAAAGACTTAATTTTTAAAAAAGGTAATGCATGAATATAACACATTGAAGGTACTTAGGGTTTTAGACCAAAAAGTGACCGTTATCAAGGGTTTTAAAACAAAAGGGCAACCAAAGCCAATTTTTAGGACCTTAAGGAAAACCAAGAAAAAAGAAAGACAAGATTTAGCATCAGGAAAATTACAAACCCAACAGTGGCTCTGACTGAGGATGATTGAAAGAAAATTCACAGCAAGAATCTAGATCTCTGGGATCCAGACTACAACCACTCTAACTTACTCCTAAAGAACACAACTGAAGGAAAAAAACCAAAAAAATTACAAGCCCTAGACTGTATATATATACAAAACTAATGTGCATGGAAAAATTGGGAATTAATTGAAGAAATATTACAGAAATTGTCCATGCACTGGCAATTCCTGTTCCTCATCATTCAAATTTTTTAGGAAATAAGAACCTTTTCCATGCATCTGCTGAAATATAAGGGCCCAACCATAGAGATTCCAAATTTTTATTCTTTCCCTTATCTTCAGTCCTGACATTCCATTGAAGAACCAAATCACCAAGCCATAACTTTCTATCACTTTCTCTCTTTTCAAATATATATTTTACTTTTTGCTGTAGTTTAACATTCTCCCTTTGACTATCTCTTCTTATTTCATCCAATTCCACTAATTGAACCATTCTATCCTACATATGTTCAAAAAATTCTAAACCTCATCTTGGATGAATTTATAAACTTGAAGCAGATTGTTCACATAAATTCTAGATTGGACACCATATACCAATTCAAAAGGGGACTTCCCTGTAGCCCTTTTCATAGTAACTCTATCTACCCACAAAGAAAGTTTCAATTTTGCATGCCAAGCCCTCTTGTTACTTTCTAAGTTTTTTCTTCAGAATCTGTAGAATGCTTTTGTTACTAGATTCTTCTTGTTCATTGTCTTGTGGGTGGTAAGGGGATGAGTATGATATAACAATTCCCATGTCAGAGCAGAAATCAACAAATTCCTCTGGTCTGAAACAAATGGCATTATCCATTACTATTTTAATAGGAACACCAAACCTAGTAATTACATTGTTCATCAAAAAGTCAATCACCATTGTGCTTGTGGCCTTCCTAGTTGGGATTTATTCAATTCACTTAGTAAAGTAATCAGTAGCAAAAGAAATCCAACTATGTCCCTCACTTGATTTCTCTACAAATTCCCCCAATGAAGTCCATCCCCACATGGAAAAAGGTGCTTCCTTAGCTACAAGATTCAACAATAGAGCACCTGAAAATTTTAGTTTACTAGATAATCTTTGACATGGCTCACATTTTATGACAAAAGAATGAGCTTCTTTAAACAAACAGGGCCAATAATAACTAGCCCTCAAAATTTTATGAGTTGTTTCTTTGGCTGAATAGTGTCCTCCACATATTCCAGAATGAATTTCTCCTAAAAATCTTTTAGATTTCCCATAACAACAATACTCCACCCTTATCTTTCAAGTACAAGTCACCCTACAATAATACATACCTCTGAGCTTGCAATCTCAAACTCCTCTTCTGATTATCACTCAGTGGTGCAGTAGCACACCTAGGCTAACCTCCATGTTTTAGTCATTTTTGGCTTGTACTTGACATTAGCCAAGTCAAGATAGTTAGGTTGTTTTTATACCTTAGAAGGTCAGTGAAATGTGGGCTAGGTGAGTTAGTCATTAGGACTAAGGTCACCAAATTAGCCATTGTTAGTAGTTTTTATATTTCTTAGGCTTAGTTGCTTAATGTTGGATTTGAGCCTTGAATGTGTCTTAAACAAACAAGTGATGTCATAGAGATGCCATAAGGCCATCAATGATCTTGGATCCTCAACATGAAGAGCTTAGAGGTCCTAAAACTCAGGGAGGAGGCATAATGGAAAAGATGCCAAAAGTTGCTAAATTGTTGTCATGAGAACATTTGCAATTATTGCAAATGTTGCATGCAACTCAGTTACCTTGGATCCCACTAAAAAATAGGAGTGGGGAATCAACCAACAAGGCCTAGAAACATGGAATGAGGCATCTAATGTGGGAGGAAGCTTGAATCTTGATAGAGAGGGTACATTGTAATAAGTTTTGAATTGGAATAGAGCTCTGCAACTCTGTGTTTTCAGGAAATCCGAGCATTTCATCGTGACAATGATATCTAATGGATTGAATGTCTTAGCTTAGTTGTGGATTTGTGTTCATAGGATAGTTTTAAGTGTTTTTCATTAAGAAATCTAGTTGTTTAGAGATAGTATAAGGTGTGAGGTAAATTATTTTGTGTCTTGTGTGTTCACTGGTCCTGTCCTGACCAGTCAGTCGATTCATGGCTCCCACAGGAAAACTAACCATGGGATCTTCCTAAGGGTGGTTGGATATGTTAGGGGAGTCATTAGTCTATACATATGTAGGAGTAGGAGTCTTGTGGAGTCAATTTTCTATTTTTAGTGCCAAGCCCTAGGCGAGCAGACACTGTCTACTTAGAGGTTTGGAGATGAAAGATTGAGCATATCTTGAAGGGTAGAGAAGCACTATACCAGATAAGTGAAGTTCTAGATAGGGTATAGTCATATCCTAAAATTCTATGAGGATTGAGTTCACACCAATCCATTCAACCAAGTTTTGAGCAAGTTTTCAACTAGGTTGTAGACAGTCCTAGAAATTAGGCCTATTAGCCCTATTGGACCTAGATTGTAGGAACCCTATGTAGGGAGGGCTTAAGAAACTAAAACCTTCAAAATATCCTGTAAAGTGATAAAGGGTATCTGAATGTGTGATTGGCTTTTCAAGTTCTTTGGAAAAGTTTTGAAAGAATTGGGAAAAACACACTGTAAAAGGCTACAAGAAATAGGCCTCAATTAGGCTTCCAAGTGATTGAATCCATGAACTTGGTAAAAGTATGTGGTAAATTTGGCCTTGTTAATAAACCATACACTTGAACATAGTCCTTATTCATCAGATACACACAAGAATGAACATGAGATTATTCATCTTTCCCATCTGTATGATTCGACCTGTTGTCTTCTATCCAGATGGGGTTTCAAAATAGCTCTCAGAACAAGAGTCTCACAACCATAGACCAATCTAGAATGAAGGATTTATACTTCCATGAATGCAATGAAATGATTAATCTAGGAATGAAACATGCAAGATTAATCTAAATGATCCATTTAAACTAGAAATGAGATTAAAAATATACCATAATTTCAATGAGATTATTCTAGAAATTGAAATTAATCTATTGCAAAATGAGAATATTCTATATGAGATTATGAACTAAGAATGTAGCAAAAATTCAGTATTCTAACAATGCATAAGACTAGAAATTTAGGAAGGGTTTTGAATGAGAAATGGGAGTTCTTTTATAGACTCAGAGGTTGTTTAGAATATAAACTTTCCTTTTTGAAATAAAACAGATAGAAAAGCCAATTTAAAATAGAAAGCTTTCTTTAAAAGAAAACAATAAATTGTTTTCCCTTTGCTTTAACTACTTTCTTTCTTTGATTTTAACTATTTTATTTGTTTTATCTATTTTGTTTCTCTTTAAAGCACAGTTAATTAAAAACTTATATTTCTGAACAGGAGAGAAGATTTTTGAGAGAATATTTAATTAATTAAATAAATATGACCTCATAAATGTGTTTTTCTCAATTATTTGAATAATTAAATTTAATTATTGAAATGAGGATATTTATTTAATAATTAAATATTATTTAATTCCCTTTTACGTGTTTTAGCTAAAAGGGGTGAATTTAATTTAATTAAAGTGCTAGGACTTTATAATTAAATTAATTCAATCATAGGGTTTGTTTAGCCAATAGATATTTAGGAATTAAATATAATGTATGATTAATACAAATTTAGGATTTTGTGCATTTGACACTTAGGTCGAGTAGAGTCAGTTAAAACTCAGAATTGCCAAGTACAATAGGACTTTGATGCTCGAGAAGAATGACAAATGAAACAAAATTGGTTAGGGTTGCAAGATGCCAATTTTGGGGTGTTACATTTTGCCCCTCTTTGAATTGATGTGCAAGCAGTGCATTGATTCAAAGAATAGTCTGATGCCTGAAGCACAGAAGAATAGAT
>MU225553.1:1235424-1248633 GCA_018584345.1 Thuja plicata
CCATAGACCAATCTAGAATGAAGGATTTATGCTTCCATGAATGCAATGCAATGATTAATCTAGAAATGAAACATGCAAGATTAATCTAAATGATCCATTTAAACTAGAAATGAGATTAAAACTATACCATGATTTCAATGAGATTACTCTAGAAATTGAAAATAATCTATTGCAAAATCTGATTATTCTATATGAGATTATGAACTAAGAATGTAGCAACAATTTAGTATTCTAACAATGCATATGACTAGAAATTTAGGAAGGATTTTAAATGAGAAATGGGAGTTCTTTTATAGACTCAGAGGTTGTTCAGAATAGAAACTTTCCTTTTTGAAATAAAACAGATAGAAAAGCCAGTTTAAAATAGAAAGCTTTCCTTAAAAGAAAAAAATAAATTGTTTTCCCTTTGCTTTAACTATTTTCTTTCTTTGATTTTAACTGTTTTATTTGTTTATCTATTTTGTTTCTCTTTAAAGCACAGTTAATTCAAAACTTATATTTCTGAATAGGAGAGAAGATTTTTGAGAGACTATTTAATTAATTAAATAAATATGACCTCATAAATGTATTTTTCTCAATTATTTGAATAATTAAATTTAATTATTGAAATGAGGATATTTATTTAATAATTAAATATTATTTAATTCCCTTTTATGTGTTTTAGCTAAAAGGGGTGAATTTAATTTAATTAAAGTGCTAGGACTTTATAATTAAATTAATTCAATCATAGGGTTTGTTTAGCCAATAGATATTTAGGAATTAAATATAATGTATGATTAATGCAAATTTAAGATTTTGTGCATTTGACACTTAGGTCGAGTAGAGTCAGTTAAAACTTAGAATTGCCTAGTACAATAGGACATTGATGATCCAGAAGAATGACAAATGCAAAAAAATTGGTTAGGGTTGCAAGATGCCAATTTTGGGGTGTTACAGTAAAGACCAAGTTGAAGACCCTAGTAAATAGCTTCAAATAACAAGGATATGAACATTTTCAAGTTGATAGATGTCCCTGCAATGAATCTTTGAATGCTAGAGTGGAGTTGGCACTTATATCTTTCTAGGTGTAGTGGGAGAAGTTATGATTTGAACTAACTAAAAGGTGTTAGTCTTTCAAGGTGAAGCACACGAGTTGAGAAATATTAGAGAAGAGTTGGGATTGGACTTAGTTAATCATCTAATCCAATCAAGACCTAGAGGAGATTATGTTCCTAGAAGAAACAAGCTAAGGTCGTTTGGTTGAAGTGCTAGCAAGCCTTGGAACACTCACATCATATTGGTATCAAAGCTTGATTGAGATCAGGCTTGTGGTGGATGTTTCAACCTACTAAATCAGTTGGAGAGAATACACCATTTGGATCAGTAGAAGACAAAACCATGGTGACTAATGCTGAGTTAGCCAAAAAGGTGGATGAGTAAGAAGAAGACAACAATTTGTTAAGAGAAAGGTTGTCTCAAATGTAGCAACTCTTGGGAGAAGTCCAAGACAAAGCTGAGAAGATGAAAGATAAGATAGATTAGAAAGAAGAAGAAGAAGCAAGGGAGAAGGGAGTGGATTTAGAAGAGGAAGTTCCAACCCCTGACCCCGTCAGTGACCAAGAACCCTTCTTAAAGGCACTCAAAGATTTAAGTGGAAAAGCTTTGGAGGGTGACCACTTTTTAGTGGACAAACAGATCCAGATTCAATTGGGGATTGGATTGATAGTATAGATAACCATTTCAAATGTGATGGTATCACAGAGGCCCAAAAAGTGAGTGTGGCCAAGTCAAGGTTGAGAGGATCAGCTCTCACATGGTGGAAGTTTGTTCAAACTAAAAGGGAGAAAGAAGGAAAGAGTCCTATAGTCTCATGGAAGGGCATGGTGACTAAGTTCAAGTAGACTTAATTGCCTGAGGATTATGAGGTTCATTTGCATAGGAGAATACACAATCTTAGACAAAAAGATTTGGATGTCCAAGCATACACCGAAGAGTTCCAAAAGTTGTGCTTAAGATCACAAGTGGTGGAGGATGAAAGCATCAAACTAGCTAGATATTTGAATGGACTCAAGTGGTCTATTCAAGAAGACACGAGTCTTGTGAACTTCAAAACCATTCACCAATGTTATCAAATGGCCTTGAAGATATAGGAGAAAGGAAAAAGAAAATAAGAGAAAACCTCCAAAGGAAGAGGCAGAGGAAGGGATAATAGAGTATCAAGAGGTGGCTATGGTGGAAGAATTTTAGAATCAAGGACACAAGGAGAAGTCAAGTACACTAAGCAGCAAGAGAGAAGTTCTAGTAGAGGTGGTAGAGGAAGGAACTCAAACTTCAGAGGAAGAAGTGGTGGACAAGGAAGAGGCAATTAATTTGCCAATATGAAATGCTATCATTGCAACCAAATGGGACACCCTACCTATAGGTGTCCAGAGAAGGGTATTACTTCTCAAGGAGGTAACAAGAGAACTAATTTAGTTCATGAAGAGAAAAATGCAGCAAAGACACACTCTGAGGTACCACTAAATTTAGAAGAAGGTGAGAACCTCATGATGAAGAGAACATTAATCAAGGAGCTGGTTAAAGAAGAGCCAAGCCAAAGAAGGTCCCTATTTAGAATCAAATGTAAGGTAATGGGTAAAGTAGAGTCATAGTGGACTTGGGGTCTATTGAAAACATTATGTTAGAAGAAGCAGTCAGAAAGTTAGGCATGACAAGGATACCTCATACCCATCCTTACAAGGTCACATGCCTCAATAAGGGATAACATGTCTTAGCCAACGAGAAAGATTGGGTAGAGTTCTCTATAGGGAGATATAAGGACAAGGTTCTATGTGATGTGCTTCCCATGGATGCATGCCACTTGCTCCTAGGCAGACTATGGCAATTTGACTGCCAAGCTATCCATGATGGAGTGAAGAACTCCTATACATTCAAGAAGGATAAAGTTGTTAGAATTGTCCCAAAGGATAACTGAGAGGGGGGGGGTGTTGAATTAGTTATCATCTAATTTAATTCTTTTTATTTTATTAACTCTAGAATACAATAAATTAAATGCACATTCAGATAACACAATAGACAACACCACAATTTGGTTACAGGGAAACCAAATGGTAAAAACCACGGTGGGAATTAACACCCACAATGAACTATATTTGTTTATAATAATCCCTGTTAGAAGATCTTGCAACCTTGTTAGGATTTTTTATTTACAATGAAATAAGTATAGTGACCTGGTTAAGGGTCTGACCCTGTTAGGAGTCTTTTACAAATAACCCAGTTAAGGGTGAGGACTCACTGTCCAAAAGCTCACTACTTTAATGGTGAAGGCTACAAACTTCTATAGAATAGATATGCACTATATCTAATGATTAAATATAGAGTAGACCTTCTATCTTGATCAATTCCAATGTATTGTAATCTTTCACTTCTTCACATAGATCCTTGATGAATGAAACACAACTGATATTCTGCTCTGTACATTTTCTGTCTCTTATCTTATCATTCACACTTAGCGTTCCACAAATGAATTTCTATAAGTATCTTCCTCAAAGTATAAGATCATAGGACCTATTGGGAAACTCTTCATAACATCCTTGTTAGCTTTACTAATCACACAAGTATAATTACAACTGTGCAATAAAAAATGAATACACACGATGCTTCACCAAGTCGGCCTCACCAAATTAACTCTAACTTTGCAATCTTGTAGAAACACATTTGGCACCTTTAGATAACTCTCTTTAACTCATAACTAATCTTGAATATACACACACATATCCTAAAGATAGGAACAACTCAAGAACTAATGCAATACATTGGCTCTGTATAGACAAACTCTGGAAACTGTAACTGCCACTAATAGAATTACACAACATAACTGAAACTTCATATCTGAGTCTGTGTGTATGAAAAAAACATAAAAAACATGTCTACAACATGAATATAACCATGCAAGGCTTGATACTATCATTCTAATAAGTACATATAGAACACTACTATATATTATATGTTTCCATCAATGACAAACATACAATCAACTAGCTGCTAGAAGTAAATCTCCAACAATCTCCCCCTTTGACATTGATGGAAACATATGATATTAAAAAAATCAACAACACATGGTGTCTTCTTTCTTTTTACAATCTTCTCAATATCCTCATCAAAGATTCCTCTACACTGCTATAGCTCCTTTGTCTGAGTTTATACTCCCCCTGAGTATATGCTCCCCCTTACTATATACTCCCCCTTTGACATCAATGGAAAAGGGTGCCATAAACAATTAGGCACATGTACTACTCTAGAAGTAGAGTAGTCAACCATTCATCAGTCACTATGGAATGATGTTCTTGCTGCTTTATCTAATCAGACTCAAGAGAGGTAATTACTCCCAACTTCCCCCTAAGATACTCAAAAGTATCTTTTGATAAGGGCTTTGTGAAAATATCTGCCAACTGTTCTTTGGTGCTCACATAGTCCAATTTTACTTCATTATTTGCAACATTTTCTCTAAGAAAATGGTATTTAATCTCAATGTGCTTTGTCTTTGCATGCATCACAGGGTTCTTGGACATGTTGATAGTAGTGGTGTTATCATAGTGAATAACAATAGGATAATCCACCTATATACCAAAATCTTTAACCATCTTCTTGATCCAAACCATTGTTGAACAATTCAATGGTGCTACAACATATTCAGCTTCTGATGTCGATTGAGAGATACAATTCTGCTTCTTGCTTACCCAAGAAACCAACCTATCTCCAAGAAATACTACTCCCCTAGAAGTACTCTTCCTGTCATCAAGACAATCTACCCAATCTACATCTGTATACACATGAAGTTGTAAATTCTTTGATTTAGGATGCCATAAACCATAGTCTATAGTTCCCTTTAGATATCTAAATATTATCTTTATTTCCATTAGGTGATTCTATTTTGGTTCAGCTGCAAATCTACCAATAATGCCAACTGCATTAGATATGTCTGGTCTAGATTGAGTAAGATATATAAGTTTTCCAATCATAGACTTATACAATATCTTGTCAACTGCTGCAGAATCATCTTCTTTAGAAAGCTTGCTTCCTATTATCATAGGAGTGCATACTGGCTTACAATCTTCCATCTTGAAATTCTTCATTATTTCCTTCACATATTTAGACTGATTTATAAATATTCCTTTATCTGTCTGCTTTACATTCAATCCCAAAAAGTATTTTATAGGACCAATCATGCTCATTTCAAATTAATTCTGCATTTCCTTTGCAAATTCTAAAGTAAGCTTGTCATTACCTCAAAAGATAATGTCATCAAAAAATATGGCAACAATTAATAGTCCATCAGGTGTCTCTCTTATGAATAGGTTACAATATGCTGCTCCTTTCTTAAATCCAATCTTGGTAAGATAGCCATCTAGTCTCTCATACCAAGCTCTTGGGGCCTGTTTAAGTATATAGAGTGCTTTCTTCAATCTGCATACCATGTCTAGTTTATCTGATAGATTAAATCCTTTAGGCTATTCTATGTAGACTTATTCCTTCAAGTCACCATTCAAAAAGGCTGATTTGACATCCATTTTATAAAATTTAAAGTCTTTGAATGTTGCATAGGCCAAGAATAAATTAATGGCTTCTAATCTGCTCACATGGGAAAATGTGTCAATGTAATCTATCCCTTCCCTCTGCACATATCCTTTACACACCAGTCTTGCTTTGTTTTTGACCACTGTACCATCTTCATTCATCTTGTTCCTGAATACCCACTTTGTTCCAATCACATTTTTGTCACTAGGTCTAGGAACCAATTCCCATGTGTCATTTTTTATTATTTTATCTAATATATTCTTCTTCCATTGCTTTCTACCAATCAAAATCCTTACAACCATCTTCAACATTTAAGGGTTCAATCTGTGAAATTAAACATACCTCTTCATCCACTGTTAAACTTTTTGCTTTAGATCTAGTCAAAACACTGCTGCTCTGATCTCCAATGATATCATCTTTTGAATGATAACTAGATGTGAACTTTGAAAATTTTGGTGTGACATCCTCATCTGTAATCTATGATACTTCTTTGCTTGATTTAGGTTCATTACATGATACATCAATACAATCAAACATTTCTTCAATAACAGTGTCTTTACTACTAGGCTTGGGTTCATCCTCAGCCATAGGTGCATATTCATAGTATCTCTCTTGAACCATGAACTTTTCATCAATATTTACATGAGTAATTTCAATTATCTTCTTTAATCTCAAATTAAAACATCAGTATGCTTTGCTTTTAGTAGGCTAACCAAGGAAAATACCTTCATCGCTTCTAGCATCAAACTTACCAACACCATCATCTCTCTTGATGTAGCACTTGCTGCCAAATATTCTGAAGTATTTTACTATAGGTACATTACCAAACCAAAGTTCATAAGGTGTCTTATCCACACCTAGCCTTAGTTGTGTTCTGTTGATAGTATAAACTATTGTATTGACTACATCTATCCAATAGGTGTGCGCAACTTTTACTTCAATCATCATAGTGTACGCTGTATAAAGTATGATCATGTTCCTTCTTTCTACTATCCCATTATGTTGTGGGGTTCTGGGTGCACTCAACTGTCTTTTAATTCCATGTTCTTCATAGTAGTCATAAAATTGGTTAGAGGTGAATTCTCCTCCTTTTCTGATCTCAGACACTTTAGTTTTAATCCAAATTCATTCTCCACTTTAGCTTTGAATATTTTGAACTTCTCAAAGGCTTCAGACTTCTCCTTTAAGAATGCAACCCACATCATCCTTGAAAAATCATCAACAAAAAAAATGAAATACCTTTCTCCGTAATATGATCTGGTTTGAGTAGGACCACATAAATCTGTATGCACTAGGTCTAACTTGTTTTCAGCTAAGTTCTGCTTGCTTCTGAAAGAGCTCCTTACATGCTTTCCCATAACACATTCCCTACACATTGTATCAACTGGTCTTGCAATACTTGAAAGATCTCTAACTGCCTTGGCATTGCTTATCTTTACTATATTATCAAAATTAATATGACAGAGTCTCTTGTGCCATAACCAATTGTCATCCACTTTTGCAACAAAACAACTTACATTTGAATTGAGCTGAAAAACATTACCTTTTGTTTTTGAGCCTGATGCAATCATGTCTCCTTCTTTGTTTCTAATAATGAATTTGTTGTCTTTGAATTCCAAATGATAACCTTTTTCAAGTAGCTGTCCAACACTTAGTAAATTGTGATGTAACCCATCAACATACAAAACATCAGTTGTCTTGTTCTTTCCATCAAGGGTGATGGATCCTCTACCTATGATAGGTTTAGGAGTGTTATCTCCAAATCTAACCATACCACCTTTGTACTTGTCTAGATGAACAAATCTATCTTTATCACCTGTCATGTGATGAGAGCATCCGCTATCAATGATCCAATCAGTTCTGATGTTTGCTTTGGAAATTAGGGCTAACTCCTGTGTTTCCTTTTCATCTTCAATGTCCATATGCTCAAGCAATTTTTCCATGTCTTTAAGGGAAAAAAATCCAATTTCATCTTCTCCTGAATCTTCATCAGTTACACCTTCTTCAGGATGATAGCATTCCTTCCTATATTTAGGTTTATAATCAGATCTAAATTTCTTTACTCTTGTGGGACACTAGGATGCAAAATGACCAATCTTGTTGCATGAAAAACATTTGAATGGAAGCTGTCCTTCATATTTCCCTTTGCCTTTCTTTTCTATTTTAGCAATCATGGCTATGATTTCTTCTAGTTCTTCATCAACTTCTTCTTTCTTATTATTGCTAGAAATGTGAGATTTCTTACCATGGACTGAAGCTTTGAAGACTGTTTCACTTTTGGGTTCAGTCTTCAATCTTTATATCTTAAATGCAGAGATCTTACTGATCAAAGTCTCTCTCTTGAAGTCTTGTGAAAATTGCATGGTTTCTTCTAGAATACTGATCTTGTTCTCATAGTCTGATGTTAAAGTAGTCAACAACTTGTCCATTATGTCTTCTTCTGATATTTCTCCACCATTATTTTTGATTCCAGAAACTGCTTCATTTATCCTATGATTATAGGCTCTGATGTTTTCTTCATGTAACATCTCAAGATTGTTGTATTTATTTTTCCATGTTTTCCTGTGTGCATTCTTTTCTTGAACATCTCCTTCAAACATGTCTTCTAAATGATGACATGTAACTGACTGAATGTTTGATAATGTTAAGTTGAAAATGATGCAAGACATTAAATTAGTTAATGGTTTGTATTGTGATTGATGTCAACTTGATATCATCTGTATGGTCATATAAATAATGCCAAAGACTTCAGAGAATCAATGGAACAGAGGTCATGCTTTCAACAATGCATAAAATTCAAGTATTCACCAAGTGACAGACTACACCAGCAGAGTGCACACCATCGGTAAAGATAGAGATAAAGTCACAGTGATGCCCGACGAGAAGAAGACAGTGTTGCATGATGAAGAAATATCACAGGATGCCCGACGAGCCAAAAAAAGTGTTTTTTGACGAGAAAGATCCAATGATGCCCAACGGACGGAGATCTCAAAGCTAACTGAAGTTGCACCGACGGAACTGGAAATGTCACCGACGACAAACTGCATAATTGACTGATAGAACAGAGAGATCAGAAAATGACAAAATATCTAGCTGGTAGAGCTTAAGGATAGACTTAACTAGTTGTTTTATTTGTTTTATTTGACCACAGTTAAGTAAGCGATTTAAAGATGATTTACACAGCTGGCAAGAAGATAACTACGAGATAAATCAAGAGTTAAAGCCATAAATCAATTTGGCTGGATTGTTTTTCACACCTAGAATCAAGAATTAAGGAATATCATGTCTATATAAGAGACAAGTATAATTGATTTCAAAAGACAATCAGATACACGGGGGAGTGAACTAATAGAAGATGCTGAAGAGAAACTGATGAAGGTTAAACTTCATACAGTCCTGATCAATCAAGCTAAGGCAGAGCTAAAGAATTCTGCAGACACTGACACACAGTGAAGCACATCATCATAGAGTAGAAAGAATTAAGAACAAAGGATTAGAATTGATACATTGATCAGAAAGGTAATGTACGTAAATAGATCTGAATATCTACAATTCAAAGTTGCATTAGAAATAGGTCATTATGTTTCAGTTTAACCATTGAAGCATTAAGTCTCTTAACAGAGTAGGACTTAACCTTCTTTTGTAATTGAGGTATATCCTAACAGATTACTAGAAGTTTGACTCATGATAGTAGCATCAGTCTTACCTAAAGCCTATTGATAGTCTAAGAAGGAGGTTGATTCAAGGATGGTAGTAAGATTAGCATAAAGCCTATTAATAGTCTAGAGACTGATTCAAGGATGGTAGTGTAGATGCCAGATACTAAGTGACAAACTATGAATAAAAATACTCTAACAAGGTCGCACATAACAGTGTGTTTGTAACCTTTAACAGGGTTGGCTCCTAACAGGGCTCACTTCAGAAGAGTGAAAATTTGGGGTACCGGTCCTAGTGGTTTTTCCCTTAGCAAGGTTTCCACGTTAAAATCCTTGTGTTATGTGTGTATGGTTTATTACTTTATTGTTTTACATTTCACATATGCTTTTATGGATTGACTGGTATACTTTGCATATTTACTGAGTATCGGTAAATAAGTTTTACTGCTTATCGGTTATTAAGGAGAAGAAGGACAGACAAGGTAAACCGACAGACAGTTATTTATTTCAAGTATTTCAAGGGCACACATCTTGTAGGGACTTAATAATCTAAGGTATATTAATTGGTGGATTGAAGTTTAAAAGGATAAATTTTTGAGGCCACTGATTCACCCCCCCTCTCAGTTATTACTAACAATTGGTATCAGAGCTTCTGTGCTTAGAAGGAGGGTTTCAAGACCTAAGTAAAGATCACAAGATGAACAAACAAGATGTGCCCAAGTTGAACAAGGACAACTTTGCTTCATGGAAAAGCAGGATGAAGCTTCACTTATCAGGTATTGGCAATGATATTACTCAATACTTAGATATTGCATATGTGTTGCCTACAGGACCATTGACAATAGATCAATTGAGAGTAAAGCATTAACATAACTACATGGTTATAGAGCTTTCAGCCTCACTCTCTGATGCTAAATTTGAGGATGTCAAAGATTGCAAAAATGCAAAGACAATGTGAGACAAGTTGAAACTTGTATGTGGAGGTGATGCAAATGTTCTGAGAGCCAAGGCAGAAATCCTTAGAGGAAAGTTTGATGATCTCAGAATGAAAGAAGGTGAAAACATCACTCAGTACATCACAAGAATAAAAGAAGTAGTCAATGCTATACAAGGTGTTGGAGGTACACTTGAAGAGGAGACAGTGGTAAGTAAAATCCTAAGAACCTTATTGCCTATTTATGCTATTAGAGTCTCTGCTATTCAAGAAATGAGAGCAGTAGCAAATAATACAGTCACTCTTGATAGCCTGATTGGTAGACTGATTTTATTTGAGATGAATAATTTTGATAATAGTGTCTTACCAAGTTTAGAGTCTGCGTTCAAGTCTTCTATGAGAATAAGAAAATCTAGTTAGAGACACTCATCTAGAAAAGACAGTGAAAGTGAAAGTGAGGAAGAAGATCTAGATAAAATTGAAGCACTCATGGCAAGAAGAATGCTAAGAAGCAAAGGTAAATACAAAGGCAAGTTACCACTTGTATGTTTTAATTGTAAAGAGATTGGACACTTTGCTGCAAGATGTCTTAACAAAAGAAAAGATGACAGAAGTGACAACAGATCTTTTGAGAAGAAATCTGATAGAGGTGATAACAAAGATTACAGAGGTTACCGACAATCAGAAAGAAGTGATACCCAAGATTACAAGGACAAAGGCAAGAAGGCTAGCTATCTAGCTACTTGCAAAGATGAAGATACTGACACCGAACCAAATGATGATGTTGAGATAGTGTTTGTAGCTATGAAGGATGATTCAGATGAAGATGAAAGGTATGAAGAAACTACACTCATATCTAAGATTAGTAAAAATGATATCTGGATTATGGATAGTGGCTGCACTCACCATATGACCGGTGACAAAGAAAATTTTAATACTTTTGAATATTATAAAGGTGGTACAGTAAGAATGAGAAATGAGTCTCCTTGTCAAATTGAAGGTAAAGGAACAGTAATGCTGAATAACCTGATTAAATGTGAAAATGCTTATTGGATAAAAGGATTGAATTATAATCTGTCGAGTGTTTTTCAGCTGAATAATTCAGGTCACAGAGTAGCATTTGAGAACAAGAAGGCAAAGATCTTCAATGAATCGGGAAAACTGATTGGTACTGGTGAACAGACCAAAGGTAACTTATTCTATCTGAATGATACTAACCCCACTTGCTTGATGAATAAAAAAAAAGACATATGGCTGTGGCACAAAAGGTTGTGTCATGTGAATTTTGACAACATGATGAAAATAAGCAGGAAAAGAAGTGTAAGAGGCTTACCGATGATGACAAATCCAGACAACATCATGTGCAAAAATTGTCAAAAAGGTAAAATGACAAAGTCTAGTTTCAAAAGAAAAACCCATACATCTGATGATATTCTAGAATTAGTCCATACTGATTTATGTGGACCTATGAGGATAAAGAGCTATTATGGAGATAGATATTTTATTCTCTTTGTTGATGATTACTCTAGAATGATGACAATCATGTTTTTAAAAGAAAAATCTGAAGCATTCAAGATGTTTAAATGGTATAAGGCTATGGTAGAAAAACAAAGTGGTAAGGATCTGAAATGTTTGAGATCAGATAGAGGAGGAGAATTTATATCAGATGAATTCACTAATTTCTGTAATGAGCATGGTATAAAAAGACAGGTTTCTGCACCAAGAACACCACAACAAAATGGGATTGCTGAAAGAAGGAATAGGTCAATAGTTGACTGTGCAAGAACACTGATGATAGAGAAGGACATCATCTAGATCTTCTAGAGAGAAGCTGTTAGCACTGTTGTTTATACACTTAATAGAGTATAATTAAGAAAGGACTCAAAGAAGACTCCTTATGAGATATGGTATGGTAAAACACCCAATATAAGTTACTTCAAAATATTTGGGAGTCAATGCTATGTATTTAAAGATGATAGAAATGGAAAGCTTGACACAAAAAGTGATGAAGGTATTTTTCTAGGGTATTCTACCAAAAAAAAAGCTTTTAAATGTCTAATCAAGGCCTCTAACAAAATAGTTGAAAGTGCAAATGTGAAGATTGATGAATTTGCAGAAAAGAATGAGCTGGAAAGCACAAAAGAACTAGAAGAATACAACAAGTTTGTATACTGTGAAGAACCCATAACTCTACCCTAGCAACAATACATAAATCAAGAACAACAGAATGTTGCAACCGACGGTCAGAATGTTGTTACCAACGGTCAGGATAATGATCAAAATAATGTGCAAGGTAATGAAGATCAAGCTGATATGCAAAGATTTGTACCTATACTTTCAAGATATGTAAGAAGGAACCATCTAGAGGACCAGATCATAGGAGATAAGAAAGCTGGTACAAGAACAAGAAGTAGGTCTTTAAACTCAAATTGCTTAATTTGTGAGTTTGAACCAAAGTCTGTCAATGCTGCACTAGATAATGAAAAATGGATAAGTGTTATGAATGATGAGATTGAACAGATTGAAAAGAAAAAGACATGGTCACTTGTGCCAAGACCAGATGACCAGAATGTCATCGGTACAAAATGGATATTCAGGAACAAATTGAACAAGAATGTAGAAGTCACAAGGAACAAAGCAAGACTAGTATGCAAGGGGTATGCACAAGAGGAAGGTATAGACTATGGAGAAACATTTGCACCCGTTACTAGGCTAGAAGGAGTAAGAATTATACTTTCTTATGCTGCATACAAAGGATTCAAAGTATATCAAATGGATGTCAAGTCAGCATTCCTAAATGGAATACTTGAAGAAGAGGTATACATTGAACAACCAGAAGGGTTTGTGGATCCAGACAAGAGGAACATGGTATGTAAACTTCACAAAGCCTTGTATGAATTGAAACAAGATCCCAGAGCCTGGTATGAATGACTTCATTCCTATCTAATAAGTATTGGATTCATGAGGACTAGTGAAAACAGTAATATTTATTTGAAAGAAGATACTAATGCTAACACTTTGATTGCTGAAATATTTGTTGATGACATCATATTTGGAGGCAAT